>JABUQX010109695.1:0-29280 GCA_015478945.1 Trachelipus rathkii
TCCTTTAGACGGAAATTAACTTAATAGATTAGACAAATCATCTCAGGGGATTTATTCTAGGTGACCTCAACAGAGTATTGAGTTGGAGGGATACATATCTGCACTTCGATTTTTTTGTATCGTTTTGATAGTGTGTTTTAGATGGTTTTAAGGTCCCTTCATGTGTGTGTTCAACGCATGTATCGTTGGACGATCCGGGAATGTGTGTAGGTTTATTAGTTGCTTGGCGCAGATCGTTGGAATACTGAATGGCCTTCCACTAATTGTACGAGAGGAACCTCACAATTCCGGAGTTTTTGTGTCATTTGAAATCTCCTTTTAGAGTAGAGGGACCTCAGTATTTGGTGAGAAGATATAAAGTCTCGTGAGAAGTAATGGAAATTAAAAGGCATGATCAATCTGGTTGTTATGGCAGAACAGTTAGCAGAAGCATAATGAATATTCGTAGTTCTCCGGTCGGGGATCGGGGAAGATAATGATTTGGTTAAGCCCAGAACATCGAGTTGCAGGTTATGTATTCGTGAGACTCTTTCGGGAGACGTGTTATAGAATATTTATATTTCCCATAGGCGGACATACTCTCACCCTTCAGACGCAATAATGAAATAAGTTAGTTGGTCTGGATTTTATTATTAAGGCGAGTGAATGGATGAATTCTTAGCCATCTGTGTGTTCAGGACTCATGGAGTTCATTACAAGAGATTATGGTTGGAGTTTAGAGAGTTTCATCCCATGGTATGCCAGGAGGAGGGTGCGGAGCGGATTGATGTTGTTGTATAAATTGTCAATATGCAATAAGTCCATTCCTGCTGCGAATCCTCTGCTTATATATCGATGTCATCACTTTCTGCAATGTCACCCTAGAAAAAAAAAAAATAAAAAAAAAATAAAAATACATATAATAGAATAGCAAACCCATAAGGTAGATATGGGAAAATTTTTATTTCGTTTCATGTGTCTTGCATATTCGGTCTATAATATTTCACACTGTATGAACTTACAGCTAAATATCTAAAATTATGGCTGTTTTCAGATAAGTTTATTATTCGTTTCTCGTCTATTCTTCTGTACAGGACCTGAATGAGGACATAGTAAACTACAAGAGATATAGTTGTATATTATTATAATATATCATGGGCTTGTCCAAATAGGTTAGACTTTTTACGCTCTAAATGGTACCTATAGTTGGATGTAGAAACTGCTAAATGGGAATCTTAAGTTTATGAAGCTAATCAAGGGAAAAAAAAACACATTGGTACTAGCTATCTATTATGAAATAAGGATATTTTTTTAGTGTTTTATTGAGGGTGGTATAAAGTTTTCTCGCATTCACTAGTTTTTCACCGTGGCTCTCTAGCGGATAAGAGGAGTGTTTCTTGGGGCTAAGTATCGGCCATTTTTTAAACTCGCATACTCTCGATACATAAAATGGTGATATACTGATACGATACTGATCACTGATACTATCTAAGGTTTACATATCCCTAAATGATATTATTATATTATATATATACCTTATTATTATTAGTTTATAGGTACAGTAAATATTATTAGTATATTATAATATAGTAGTATATAGTATATATTACGTAGGTTTTATTATTTAAAATATTTGGATTTATATACTTTTAGTATTATTATGTTATATAATTTAATTCTCTATATAACAGTTACTCATAACTTTATATATAAAAATTAAGTTCATTGAATAATATAATTTTGATATATGCTGAAGCGATATAAGTTCTTTATTAATTAGAAGAGTATCAATTAGATAAGTATTTTCATTGACATTGTATTTAATATAACTAATAATTAGAGAGTATCCTCTAGTATCTATCACATAATTATTTATATTATTAGTTATGCTTGTCATCTTATGATATTGTATCTTATTCTATATTCTAAGCAAGTTATAATGTCACTGGTGAATGAGGTACTCTCATTAAACTACTTTATATAAATATTCTAGATTCTCTAAGTAAGGATTATAAATTATAGATTAGGAAGGAGTTACTTTGGTGCGGAGAATGGTGTGATTTTGGCTAGTTATTCTCTATTTCATTTCTTTATTTCATATATTTGCTAGTTATTTTTATTTAACGATCATAAACTCTATACGAGGTATATACAGTTCGAGAGTTGTCTCCACTCAGTCATGCGGGTCTGAGACCTTGCCTGGCCGGCATCATGTGGCACACTTCCCTCCCTTGGTGACTTTGATCACTTACAACCAATTTTGCTGGTCCGCACCTTTCTTTTAACACCTTACCTGCGTCTTAATCTCAATCCACACAATATCCTCTCATTTTGTAATTCATGTTATAAACTTCATCGTCTGGAAGAGATTGACTAAACATATAGCCTGCAGGGAGTACAACTTCTGACTTATATTGCATTTTTACTCTCACATATCTTCTTTCACTATATCTGGATATTTTACGCATTCTCATTAATTCCAATTTATAATTCCAAACTTTATTTTTATATTATTCTATTTATTATTTTTATTTTGGTTTTTTATTATATTATTCATACTTCTTATATATATTCCTATTATTTCACCATTATAGTCTAGTATCTATATATTTTATTATTATTTATCATTGTAAGTTTATCACTGATAGATAAAACGAATACTATTTTATCGATTTCACTATTTATCATTTATATTAATTTACTATTTATTAACTTTTATATATAATTATTCTATATAAATATTAATCTAATCATTATATATTAATATATTACTAATATGATTTAATATTATTAACTTTTCTGAAGTGATGGAATAGTTGACATACATACCCTATAAGATTGCCTTCTCACATTTGTAGTTTTTTATGACAAATAGATAATTATTGCTCAGAAATTGCAATGTAACAGATGTTTTACTATTAACTCTGTCAGGTGACATAACTTAAAAATAATCAATAATATATAAATTCATCATATATGGTTTATATAATATTGCTAATTAGAACCTTATTATTGATATGAGCATGGAGAGGTCAAGTTAATCGAATTCCATTGTAGCGCGTACTTCTATACAATAGGCAATAGTATACGCTCGGTTTAAACATATTCTACAAAATGAATTAAGCATTAGGAACAGCGGATCGGTGTCCGAGCTGTCTGTTAACTCACTAACATACTACTCTCACCACGCGAATCTGTTCATCAGATATTGATATAAATAGCTCACAAATTGGTCTTAAGGCTTTAACTAGAGTTGACTAATGCAAAGGTATTTTCTAGAGTTTTAAATATTAGATCTGTATAAAAAGATTAAATCTGTGTAATCTAAAATACAAAAAAATACGACACCATATTAGTGGTTAGTATGAATTTGATGATTATTGAATCGTACTGTGCAGATCATAGGCGTTAACATTATCGCATGTTCGCGGGAGTTATATACTACGATACTGTTAAGTTTAAATAAAGTGGAAATCGCTTATTGAGGGAAGGTTTGGTGTTGTGTCTTTCTCAATATTAATATATATCTAGAATGATATTAGGTTTGGCCAGGGTAAGTGAGTGTCTATTAGTTATTAAAATATTACATTAGTTAAGGTGTGGTCTGTTGTGTGGGAGTGGTCTCTTCTCTAATGGCGGAGTGGGATGGTGAATTCAATATTGATTTGTGTAGGCGGGTGGAGATACTATCCTATTGTCATTTATCCTTCTTGGGAACGTCCGCTCTCCACACGGCCTTGATTTGGTGTAAGATCGCTATACTGCGGGATTCTGTGCCTAGAAGTTGTCGAGAGCGTAGCTACTGGCCGAACTGGGTGCCTTCGTAGTTTTTTTTGTAAGGTCAGTTTCGAGATAACCTGGTCTGTAGGGGCATTATAAAGACTGTGTCACGCGACTTATAGACGATCTGTGAACCTCTGGGAGCGGTGATCACCGTATGACTAGGGTCGGGGGTAATATACTGGGGAGGGCAAATTGACTCGAGTTGTGGGTTATAATGATTTGCGAGTGAGTAACCTTGGAGGGAGTTAGTCCTTCAAGAGATCTTCTAGGGGTAAGGCCTGCCGTGACGCTCTCGAAATAGTGATCGTCTTCTTTGTTCGATCGGAGAGATGCTTGTGCATCTGTAGGGTTGACTAACATAAATATAGTTGAATCATAAGCTCTCTTTTCTAAGCTGATCGCCTTTTTTCCTCTCACAGTTAGTATTAAGGTGTACGATACTAATCTTCGTTCTGAATGAGTGCTGTACAGATTTTTTCTCGCTTATATGTCAAAAAGATGTATGTATACCTACGATATACTCAAGAGTCATCTGAAGATTAGAATAATAATATCATATAACGAATTCAATATTGAAGGAGAAGGTGACAACTCGCATAGTCCAATAAGGCCTCTATTAATCTCTTTACATACATATTCGCTGCAAGATACTCATTGTTAGTGTGGTGCGATATTTGCGTTCTTGTTTTGTTGTATAGAAAGTGTTAACTCCATTACGCTTAACACACAAATCACCAGACCAACACATATCCTTAATTCAAATAGGAATTGTGTTTTAGTAGTATTTAAAATTCCTCCCAATCAACTACGTCTTTAAGCCTCCTTTCGGTCTCCATCGTTTTATATCGGGTACTTGGCACTGGATATTAAGGTGTTAACCAGGTTTTGCCTGTATCCATATCTATTGTGGTACAAATATTTGTTTACATTTATTACTCGGTCATTTTGTAGTTTGCGCTGTCAGCACGTGGTTTCGTTAGTCAGCTTTGCTCTAGGATGCGAGGTGGTTGTAAGGTTATTGAGCAGTGGAACTTCCTTTGGACGTCTTCCTGAATATTTTATTTAGCTTCAGTTATTTGTGTGCATGATCTGGGGCTCTACTAGTTTAATTGAATAGTGTGGCGGGTATGTTTGTGATTCGTGTGATCGTTTGTATTTATGTTGTGTTGTGTGTTTTTCTGGCGCTATCCGCTATATGGTCGTCGATGAGTATGCGTTTTTGCGATGATTGTGTAGTGGGCGGCTGTTTTGGTCTTTTGTCTTTCCTTGACTCTCCAAAATTCAATGGTCATTGAAACGTGTTGTTGTAGAGATAACTGCAATCAAATGTTCTACTGACGGGAAATATTATTAGAATATTCTACTTAGTTTCGCGCGGGCGACAGCAGTGGGTGGTCGTCCGTGCGTGGTGGTGCTTCACGGTGTGCGTTGTGTTGTGGTGTTTTTCTGTGACTGTGTACTCAACAATTGTGAATAATGATGACTTAACTGAATTTGACTTGGGGAATGGTTCCCAAGTTGGAAAGTAGGATTTAGGATGATCACTACTTTGATAGGATACGATGAAGGAAAAGACTCAGGATGAATCCCGACGCGACAATTGGCACGAGGCAAGATTCAGGAAGAATCAAAACCCCGAAACAAACTCGCACGAGAAAGACTCAGATGACATCCTCAGGCCTATTATAATCGCACCAAGAGACACCGGAATTCTAGGATGTATATATCCTCCCAAGATCTGAGTATGTCTAGAAGGATTCATTGAGTTGTAATTTCCTCAAGATGCGGAAAGAGCCCCATTAGAAGATGAATTGGATTCTAAGTATGGATATCCCAAGAACGGAATGTAGTCAGATTAAAAGATAGAGAGAGTTCAGGATGAATCCCAAGATGAGAAGACCGCTGGTCGATAATGTTAATGTTTTTAACCAGTATTATTGTATTGTATAGCCGATAATTTATATTTGCATATTTGACAGTTGAAGAAAGAAGACACATATATCTATTCTATATCTGTTTCGTGAAAGTTAAATCATAACGCCTGTATATGTTCGTCGCAAGCGGGGTTTTTTGCTAAATGGGGACTATTTATGATGTCAATCGTGCCTTCCCAGCAAGCAACAAGAATAGTAAACTGTAATAAGAAGTCAGTTTAACTATCGTGTAGCTACTGACATTGAATCTTAATAAGTTATTAATTAAGTAATATCAATAACATTTGCAGTTCACTAGGTGGAGCTCGAGACAGCTAGAAAGGGCTTAATCACTTCTTTTGTTGTATAAATATCTGTCACATTAATATGTGTTTCTTATCAGTCTGATGCTCAGCTGGGTGCTTATGTGTTATCATTAAGTTTGATACTGTATATCGTATTCAAATACGGATTTATAATCATGACAAGAATGTTACTATATAAGAAGAAAAACTGGTATATGTATCTAATACATGTTCAAAGATTTTTTGAATTTGCAACAGACATATAATAGAATTAATATAAATGTAATCACCAAGGCCTGGATCAGAATGGAAGACGCATCTCCAGACTTGGATATTATAACAAAAACATATCCCGAGGAAAACATACTTACCAGTAATATAGATAGCAAATTGCCAATTGACATCCGCGATATAGGATGCATGATCAATATCCTCCTTAATATCCTCCCGCGGCAACTAAATCTATGAACCCCCACCTTCAATTTTCCAACGTGTTCGAAGAAAGACGGGAGTGCAGAGGCAAAGGAGCCCATCGAAACAAAGAGCGCGCGGGAAAGGAATACTCAGAGACTTCAACTAAAGCCTATGAATATTTACAAGATATATTTTTACAAGTAAATATATACAATTTTCATGTTAATTTTTAAGATAATTTCACATTTATTCTTTAAGGATTCTAAGAATAAACGGTTCTAACAACAAAGAAAAATCAAGTTAAAGGGTTTTTCCTTGTTGATCAATTATCCGCAACAACCAATGAAACAAAATTAAGTTTAAGGTTTCCTTGTTGATATAATAGATAGGAGGGGTGACAATAGGTACTGTCCGCCTTAATCAATGCTGTGTATAACAAACGCATCGATATGTCGGCCCAGCTTTTCTTTGCGGTAATTGATTATCTTGTCCATGTAGTATTGTTACTATCTATAAGGTATTGATCTTTGTGTTTTTTTTAACAAGTTCAACTGTAGATGGAACAGTTTTCATCTTTTTCCAATAACAACAGGTTCTTCAATAACGGTGTTTGGTCTAGCTGGTGTCCGCAAATCCTGACTAATGTGTTCTTTGTTTGTTGAGACACATACGATAATCTGTGCCCATAAGGGGAACTGGTGGTATGAACATTGGAGTATTAGGTTTAAAATTTATAGCAGTGAGCTAGTGATTATAGCATTGCGCTATTTTATTGATTTAAACAATCAGTTTATACGTGCACATCGAGGTTTTGGTGCGGCCTGACAACGCTTGCTTTAAAATATCTGATCAGGCGCGCTCTGGCTTCTATCATTGGCATCATGAACATTGTAAAGAGATGATGATAGCTGTAATATCCGTATTGTACGTCTGGGAAAACCCACAGAGCATGGTTCTAATGTCTTGTACTAATGTAGAGTCAACTCCTGAAAAACATCAAATATATCCGTCAGTTATGAGATTCTGAGATTCATATATAAAAATAACATGACCCGCATATTATCTAGTACATAAGATTAGAGTGTTTAATTACCCTAATAACTGTCTGGAAGCGAAAAAATGACGTAGAGTAAACTAAGAAAATAATTTAAATGTGGGACTATTTCTCAACTGCAACTTATAGACTTTGGCGAAATCAGAAGTCAAATTAAGTTATTTGCGAAACTGACGAGTTTATAGTTAATTAAATTGATAGAACAAAATTTTATAGCATTATGTAATTTTGAAATAAGTGCATCTTCTTTAAAATAAAACTTCATGCAAGTAACACCATATTTGCTCCAAAAGTTCATAGTTGTTCATTGAAAACACACCACGCCCAATATAGATGAAGGTTTTATTTTCATTATTTAATTTTCTATTTCGAAAATAGAACAATCTCCGGGAAGTTCTTTTTCCTAAGATTCCCTTCTTATTTTGTCTTGGTTATATCTGCATTGATCACCCATTCCGGGTCCATTTATTTTGAAGGAGAGAGATCTAACTCAGCCAGTTATGATGATCCAGAGAGACATCGGATTCTCATGCATTCAGGACCGGACAAATCTGTAATAAGTTTAAGCTCCTCCGCCGCACAACTGTCATTGAGACCATGGCAGGTTCGTGGGAACGAGGAACTGGTATATATGATATTTACATAGGTACATATATGTATATATACAGCTTCAATTATATATAATATATATTGACTATCGTTGATTATTAGTAATAAATCAGTTTGTGAGGTAGTCGGTTTTCGATGACTCTATACATAATAATTATACTGCATTTTTATTTGAAATAAATATATACTAGACAGTATATATTTATACCTTATACGTATTTAACCATTTGTGGTTAAATAACTTGAGGAATTCTATTACACAGGACTATTTTGATTTTTAGTTTATAGTTTTAATTTTTAGTCTGCAAGCATACACGAAGAATCCAGACACACAAAGATCAACTATACCAGAATCAGGTACACCAGGAGGGTTTTTTTCGTCACCTTAGTTAAAGTGTTTGACGATCAGGCACACTAGAAAGCATCCATTCAAAACAGCTTCGATAGATGAAGATGTTATAGAACAATAGTTCAGAAGGAAGTTTTTACTTAAGAGATTAAGAAAGATAGGAATAAGATTTTTTTTCAGATAATTTATCAAGAACTTTGATGTACTGATATTTTGATTGGCCAAGGTAATTTAAATTACGTCCAGTCTAGTAGGGAAGCGACAGAAGTTTTTCATTTTCTAAACAAAGAGCAAAGCCTTAACTTTTATTCTCCAGGCTTCTATTTACTTCGTATCAGCAACACAGTGTGTCTTTTCTAGCCGCCGAGACAAGGTTATTAAAAGAGACCTGGTCCTTTTCTTCGATGACTGTGACATAGCCTGCCACTTGGGAGTCCGACATATAACATTGGGGAATCTGGAACTGATCCTCTACTCCTAGTGCGAGGAGATCATCTAATTGCATTTCCCTCCAAGATTTTCCTCATCTAATGTGGACAAAGTCCAAATCTTAACTATTAATCCAAATGGGATCACCAAACACCGTCTATATGAAAAGGTGGAATTCTAGCATCCCGAGACAGTGGTGAAGAACACATTCAGCCGACGGGGCATTATATTGAAATGAAATACTATTTTGGCGGGCTGAAACCTATCAAAATCAGTCCTTTGAGAACTGTGGAAAGAACTCAGTCTGAGTCAAAGAATGTTTAAGCAGATCGTATACCGGTTCCAGATCACCTTCACAACAACTCTCTCCGATCAGATGCCATTAGGATCCTCTAGAAGAAGACTGGGGTAGATCTATAAGATTAGGAGTCTTGTCATAACAAAATGGACGGTGGATGAGTCCGGTTAGAGCTCAACCCAGCCCATGCTTCCAGATTAGGACTTTTCAACTGTGATGCTTGGGAAACTATAAGGTCTTCATTATCATTAGTTACCCTTGCAGGAGAAAGGACAGAGGGGTATTTAAATCTAATAGGGTATTCATGGTGAATACATATCATAATAGTCTAAAACAGGGGTAAGTATTTCTTCGTATGGTTGACCCCCAGGGTACTACCATGATTCATTAGGAGAACTAGTGGGTATTTAATTAAAATCTATCTCGATAAACTAGAAATTCGGAATCCGTCCTCGGTAAACTAGAATGTAATAGAATTTGATTCGTGGCCGAAGAAGGATAGGTGAAATAGGAATTACGAAGAGGGAAGCAAAAATTTAACCGCTTTTGCTGACCGGGCATTCCGTAAGACTTCGGAATGATAACTGAGGAATCACTCCTCCATACTCATTATGAGGTTTTCTCTCCGGATCCCAAGCAGTTGGCTCTATTACAGGAGTTAAATGCTGGCAATTGAATATATTCACTTACAGAGATAGGATTAAAAGTTAAGAATCCCTGCAAAATCAGCTTCCTCCTCCAGGGAATTATCGCTATTGTTGTGAACACAATAAGGTATAGCGATGAGCTCTGGACTCATAAGAAATTAGCTGATGATTCAGTCTCAGACCAAGGTCGATGGATTCCAGGGAGATATTTTCAATCCTCACTCCACAAACTTTCCTCGTCCAGAAAAAATGCATCACTAATTCCTTATTTCTAGTCAGGTATTTCGTACGACTCCTGTGTCTCAGGTGAGGATACTCGTGTGGGCGCCGAGTTCGATCGTTGTCTCTTGCGGTCAATGCGTATCGCTCGCGCAATATAAAGGACAGAAGCCGATTTGAGTTTCTACAAGGGGGGATTCTATTTCATGTATGAGCATAGATACCGCATGGGTTCACGTCAAACAACAGTAAATGCCGCTTCCACATCCTATTATGAAAATTTAAGAGCAGAGGATGGCCCAGTTCGTATTAACTTCTTTTAAACGAGCTACTTTTTGACCCCACCTTGCAAGGTTTAAAGATTGACACTGCCCTCTTTCCATATTGGGGCAAAAGTGTGAACCTGGAGCATGAGCTTTTTGTAGTAAATAAACAGGAGGTGACCCCTCCCACTCTAAATACAAGTTTATCTATACTTATTGATCAATTGGGCCACAACAAATGAAGTGAATCATTCTCGCCTAAAAGTTCTGCTTGTTTGAAATAAACTTGCTGATTTAAATCGCTCCCGCAACCCATGCTCGAGTATAAGGCGCCAGATTATCGTCGTAATTCTGCTCGGGAGGAAACGTGCTCGCGCGCAGGAATGAAGTCTCACAAAGTGTTTAGTGTGCGTGCGTTTCACAACTCGAGAATTGCTAGCTAACGCGATTGGTTAGTGGGAAGCTACTCTGGGAAGTAAATTTCCAGGTTCCATTAATCGTTAAATATTACGATTTGGACTTTTAGGAAGGGAAAGGGGAGAACCTTGGTCGCTCCAGTCTTCCTATTCCGGATTCCGAGACGTGTAGGCGTGTGGCGAAAGTGGCTAGGGTGAGAATCCCATCTGTATCTTGCGCGCGGGAAGGCCGAAGTCCCGTCGTAAGAGCTGGGTGCCGATTGTGAGAAGCCTCTATATCTGCGTATGACGATGATCTGCCTAATCTTACTTCCTCGTGCGTAACGGTAGAGAGCAAGTAGGAATGGTTATTCACATGTGATGAAGTCGCAAGTCAAGAAGTGAAGCGCGAAATGGATGACGAGATCATTAAATCCTGGACAAGCTGCATCTCTATCGAAGAATGGTGGGAGAGTCGGACAGAAGTAACTATTGTTTATGAAGAATCTGTGCGAATGGATGTCACGATGTGCGGCGAATTATCGAGCAGTCGCGTTGAGTGTCCGATGCACGCTGTGTATGGATAAATGGGAGCGCCGCGCGCACGTTTGCGAGCCGGGGCATGCGAAGGATGCTATAGGTTCTCGATTGTGTGTTGGTCTGGAGATCCATGAGGCTCCATCAGGATCTATATCAGCTATAGCGAATTATGTCAGATCAACGATACTAGCTGATGTTGTGCTGAGGGTCGCGATATGGCGACTTGTCAGTATGGGAGCCACAGCCAAGAGGGCTGCATAGCCATAAAGAAAAGGAGAGCATTCGAGCGGAAAAGAGGTCCGGGATGTCGCATTACCAGATGACGATCAGACTAAGGGAGGGTGTGGGTAAAGAGTCTCACCATCAGTTGATTTGACCCTAGGAATGCCAGAAATGCTTGTTTTTAATATCCAACTGCAGCAGCTTGTTCGCCTAATATGGCACCAGGATCATGGAGTCCAGACTATGTGCATTATAAAGTCCAAAAGAAGAATTGCATATACAGATCCGGACGTACGTTCAGGTATGTTACAAGATGTTCATTTTCAAAACCATTTTTGGTTTAGCTTTTGTAGGGTTTAGAACTTGTGCCAATTTATATGTGTTCATTTTTCTTAACCCGTTCAAGTAATTAATTGAGAGTACGATCATATTTGATCGTAATAACTACGGTTATCTTATTATATGAGTGTCTTGACTCCGACACCGGTTTTTTCACCTTATAGTAAACTTTAAATTTGGACTGGGTAGCAAGTTGAATATTGCCATCGGCCACCACAGTCAATTTTTTCCTTGCGATGAATCGATTGTTCGGGACATATCAGGTAAAGTGATTATCTCCTGGAAAGTGCAACAAGTACCGAAGTATCAATGGGTTATTCTAAGCCATGTATGTCCTGGGGGTGAACTATGAAATCGCGGAGGATGAGTTTAGAAAACGCATAGTTAATAACCTCAGGGATTATATTTACATAGTGAATCAAAGAATTCGTTTTCTCTGCATTTCCAATACCACTCGGATGGCCCTTATCCTAATGTCTTCGGAAGGCAAAGCTGCGTTTTGAATTCCCTTAAAAGGAAAGGAATCAATCTCGGAGCTTATCATTTACTCCGCCCTCTATCTACAAGGCAACAAAATGGGGCTACCGCATCCAACTTACACATGACGATCAAAGTTCTATAAACGGCCTGCAACAGTTAATAGCATAAAACCGACCATGTCTTCACTAGCTATAGGATAAGGTTTATGCGAGATATTATCATGGGAGTATCCCATCCACCCATAAGTTAATCGGAGGATCATCCAGTTCTTTACAGAGTCATTTTCCAAGTCCTTTTCCACAGATTGACTCATCTCTGTGGGGACTAGTCGTTTAACTGATTGGCGGGGCGAGCTTCAGAAATCCCTTCCCGTTTGCAGAACGACCTTCAATAGTGAAGACACGTTACAAGTTTTCACACGGGTCGCCAGAAATAGGCGTTGGGGAGCGGCCTATCATCAGTTATCGTGTTTTATTCGGAATTGTTCTGTGGCTTCAGTGGGGCCATATGATTGCAATAAAAGTCTTTGGCTATTGGGTTAGGCCGCACCTTGAAGGTATTCTCTAGGAGGAGTTCGTTTGGGATCACTTGAGTGGAGGGGTGCGTTGAGAGCACCTCATTCCGGCGTGGGGACCTCTAACAAAAAAGGGACTCCCACTGCGATTTTTCACCGGGTATTGGTAGCAGGCGAGATGATTTGAGGAGAGTTCTAGCTTTCGTGCATTCGGTATTTGAAGTGGCCTGGTTTTCTTCGCAGTACCTACAGACTGCTCGCAGATATTAGTAATTGCATTGCAGCACCAAAGTCCTCGTGTTGTTCACGCTAGTCCATTCTGGAATATTCTCCCGTATCTCCCCGATCCTGAAGGACAACATCTGGAAGTGGAGATGAGCATCTGGGTTCCTGGAACGGTCCATTGGTACTTGGTGGTAAATTCCGATCATTGTTGTAGACAAATAGCGACTGGCTATTATTTCTTCCGAGTGACATGTGGCCAAATTAGAAGGAGCTTGATGTTTAAAGGTTAATGAAGAACTTAGGTTAACGCTGTTCAACCTTCTTATGCAACACATCAGAGTCCATCCAGGGAGTGCAGCATTGATCTGAATTACTGACTCAACAGATTCGTTTAAGTCTCCACCTCCTGGTCAGATCGGAAATAAGTTGATGGGCCGACGACGACTCAAGTGGATTTGTTTTGGACCATTAACTTGGGAAAGCAGTGTTTATTGGCTGCTAAAGAGTTCCGCAAATATTCACTATACTTGTTTTCCCATGGAGCTCTACTATAACCGTCCAGCTCCATCATCTTTGATCATATCTACGTGACCGAAGGTATCTTCACAGTATTTAGGAGGCAAACTGGACATACGAAAAGCTTATCTAAGGGAATGTCATGATCTCCTCGATATCATACCCCCGGTAGTATGCTTGACTAGCTTAGGGGCGCTTCTAACGGCTTGAGAGGGCGAACATTTTGGATGCTCTTCCGTTAGGCTGTATCCTGGTGAGCGGTTTCATATACTTCTTATTCTGTACTTTCTTCTTTCGTCCTCATCTTCACGATAACCTACAACACAAGATGTATCCCGTAAGAGAAGTATTCACGCGGTTGTCTTTGATATTCTCTCGGTATACTTTGTGTTCAAGAAATTGCCCTTCCTAGCTGTTCTGGTTCCAAATGCAGTCGTTTAACTATTGGTGATTGGGCCATTGGTGTAGTTAAGCTACTACGCCCATCAGCCAGGTAGACTAAGAGAAATCTTGTTCCGATTCGTATTTAAACTTTCCAGGATCCCAACTTAAGCTTTCTGAGAGTTTCTTGAGTACCCTGAGGTCAGAAGGCACAGATGGCTTCCTCCAGCAATGTCAAGCTCTTTTTCATGGTGTGGTCCTGAACTACACTTGAAGGTTCATAATGCGTGGAATAGCGACGCATAGGCAGTCGTTGGAAATATCCTTGTGGATTACAACCAGAATGCGACTGAGAATCAGTCGAAAAACCATCTGGTGCTCCGGATATTGATTCAAGGGAATTTGTTCTCGTTACACTTTGTGTCTAATTTTTTTTAATTTAAATAAACTTTTTTTTTTTCCAGGAAAAGCTCTAGCCTCTCCTCTATGGAATAGGGGATTAGAGAAGTCTCTATTGTCCTCTGCCCATGATCGGGAGTTTCTAAAGAGAGACTTAGGTTGGGTGCAGTAATTTGGAGCTGGAGGGTATGAGAAATCTGACGAGTTGGGTATTAGGAAGAGTTGAGGTTTAAGGAATGAAAATTATGAAGTGGGGCATAAAATTAGGATTAGGACATAAGATTAGGATTAGGAATCAGATTAGGATTAGAAATAAGATTAGGATTAGGAAAGAATTTGATTTCTAGGATTTTCTACATAGCTGGGTGGATTATGTAGAAAAGGCGTTGATCGTGGTTGAGAGATTGGGAAACTAAGGAAGGTTTATACTCACGATCATATAAAGAAGTGGTTTTTTTAGGCATATGCACATAGATGGGAATCGAATTTTTATTGGTGGATACTCCCTGAACTATGATCATGGAACGCTTCTGTGTTCAACCTTAACCTGTTTCTGTAACTCGCTTGACTTGAATTCCAATTGTCTTTCATTTCTTAATTTATTTCTTCTTGCTTTTATTGGAGTTTTTCGTTATAAAGTCTCCTATTCTCAGGCTCAGTTTGTTAATTAAGGTTTTTTGTCTTTAGAGTTTTAGATCTATTATCAGTTAGAGTGTTGCCAGGTATGGTGTTCCATGTCAGAGTGACAACTGGTGGTTCTTACTCCTGTTTTCTTTCGTGTTTTTTTTATTTTTGGTTTCCCAAAAAAATTATATCATCAATTTCATTTTCCCTATCAATTTCATTTTCCCTCTTTACATATTATTTTTATTACTGATCACTCTTTCATCGGATGACTTGTTGTTTCTATTTATTCATCAGTTGTGTATTCTAATTTTCAGCGTCTACTGCTTGACCCAAATAGTGAGAGGGAAGTTCGGTAATAGGTGACCATCTGCATGCTTTTTTCTTTGGCTATATTCAGCATTTATGCCTCGTATCACAAGTCTTTTGGTACTTTTTTTTTTCTGACATTTTTTTTTTTTTCTATTTTGTATCCGTTTATCAAAAAAAGAAAATTTTTTTTTCAAAAGTATTGGGAGGGTTTATTTATTTATCTAACTTCTCTGTATCTTGTCCTAATTTATAGGTATCAAAAGAATGAAATTCTGTATTGAAAGTATCGCTGAAAGGAATCGATTGATTTTTTAATCTCAAATAAATTATTATTGACTGATGTGAGCGAGAAGTCACAATTGCCTTATTAAGGCTACTATGCAATAGCGCAGGAATCTTCAAATCAGATGTCTCCTGTTTTTCTGGTGCGCCTTACTTATATTTATTTTTAAGTTGGTCTGGTATATGTGAGGTATAAGTTACGTCTTTTTTATTTTTCTATCTGGATCAACCCAAGTGTATCACCTGACGGTTGAGTTGTTTTATCCTGTTCTTTTTTTCTCTCCGCTTTTCTTAAGTAGAATTTTTTGAACTATGTACAATTAATTATATGATTTAATTAATATTTCGATTTATATATGATTACGTCAATGTTAGGTTTATATGTTGTAATTGTTCAAATAGATAGTTGGTTTAAGATAGTGGTTTGAAGGTCTAGTCAGAAACAGCAACCACCTGACACCATTCCGGGGTTAATATACGGAGCAAATTATGTATTTTCTTCCGTATACCGGAGGGAGTTCTAGTCTTCAAGTGCACTCGATGAAGGCCTTGCTCTTTGTATTTCGGAATGTATCTCTTTTTCTGCTGAGGGATTGTGCACTTGGCGCCGTATGTTGTGGGTTGTAACATCATCACAGGTCTTTCCTTTTGTCTGACTATCATTAGTTCATATGTCTTCTTTCTGGGAGTTAGAGTTTTTTACCTTTGAACACTACATTTTGACAGAGTAATTTTTGTAATAGTTTCCCCGGAGCTTTTTCCTCGCAAGGTTAAACCCAGATAGAGGTCTTCGAAGATTCCTTCAGAATCAGCATAATATCAATTAAAGAATCATATTACAAACACAATCCTGAAATTCCCTTATGATATATAGTTTTTGTTTCTTATTCTTTTTATATTATTTTTAAGTTTTTGCAAAAAAATGTTTTTTATGGTTTTGTGTTTTTTATGTATTTTTATTTATTTATTAGTTTATATTTAGACTAACTGGATTTGTCTATTAATGTATAGTCTAACCTCGTTCTCCTATGGCCAGTCAGTATATTTGGTTTGTTTTTTTATTTTTCGGGCTTTTTGGTTGGTTGTCTGCAGGGATATTGTTAATTTTGCTGTTATGCTGTTATTGGAAATGTGGGAGTGTCATTACTAAATAGTCTTTTGGTGGTTTGGGTGTAAGGACATTGTATTTTTTTATGTGAAGGGAGTTTTCTTTCCTGTGAGTTTCTCCCAATGGTGTATTATGATATTATGTTTTGGTTGGACACGGTGGTTTTTCGTTGTTTTTTTTTGTTGGTTTGTTGTTGGTTGTTTTTTGGTTTGGTTTCGGGTCGCTGGGTGTTGTTGTCGGTCATCCGGACTCTCATTTTCTGTTCGGTCTTTTTGTGATTTTTTTAGTTTTGGTTTCTATGGTATTTGTCAGTATTTGGGTATTTCTGTTTGGATGGTATGTGTGAGAACCGTGAATTTGCTCGTTCTATTTTTTTTCAGTGCGATATTTTTTTTATGTGTCATGCTAGCTGATTTTTTGATTTTTTTTGGTTTGTGTTGTTTGTTTTTGTTGTGATAGTTCTTGTGTCATTGGTTTTTGTTCTGTGGGTTGGTGCGTGTTGTCTTTTGTTTTTTTTTGTTTGTTGGTTCTGTCTTGTTTTTTTTGTTTTTTTGGTTTTGTTTTTTGGGCTTTTTCATTTTTTTGATATCAATGTTGGTGTAATAAGAAAGTCCAGACGGGTTCATACAAGCTTGTAGGTGTGTGTATGATCATCCATGCTGGTAGCTTTTCAATCTTTGTTTATGGGTTTTAGTGTATCTGCATAGTTGTGTACACTCTGGGGGGTTCATTCAGGATGGGGTTTCTCCATATTTTGGCGTATAAGTGGGGATTGGGGTTGTGTGTTAGTATAATGAATCTACTTTTCTTACTTTTTGTGTTTTGTTTGATTATAGCTGGGATATTTGGTTAGGTCGATGTTTTTGGTGTATGGGGGTATTTTTATTTAGCTTCTACTAGGATAGTAATCTGCTGGGTGGGTGCTTTGCTGTTATGGCGGCTCGATTCTTCTGTTTCTTGTTTTTGGGGTTGGCGATCTTATTGGTAGGTGGGGGTTTTGTCTTTAGCGATTGTTTTTCTTGGTGAGAGTGTTCTTGCCAGTTTGTGAAGATGAGGACTAAATTTACTGGAAATGGAACACTCTGGCTTGCTATGGATCGTTTGTTTGCTTTTTATTTGTGTCTGGTTTCTTTGTTTCGGATATATCAACTCCTTGGATTCTTGAATGGGTTTATATGGGATGAACTCAGGATAATTCTGCGGCTCTTTTTGTTATTTTTGAGTTATTTTGCATGACTCGATGAGAATATGAGGGTTTGGATTTTGGTCAGTAGAGGTTATATTGTGCTGTTTCGACCATAGATCTTGTTATTTGTGTTGATTTGTCTGCTGTTTGAGGAGGGATTTCAAGTATGAATCCCAGAGTTTGGTTTTTATTCTGTGATATCTATTGTATATGCTCTTCTTTTTTATCTTTATGTATTTTAGATTTGTATTGCTATTTCTTTTTTGTGATTTCTTAATATTGTTGCATGTTGTTTGGATTTTATTTTTTTTTTGCTTTTTTTTTTTTTTTTTTTCTATTCTTTTTTTTTTCTTTTTTAAGATATTTTTTTATTTTCGTTGTTTGTCGTTTAATTTAGTTAGTTTTCTCTATGTATATTTTATAATATAAGTCTAATTTTTGCTGTTTCGATTTTTCATGCTGATTTTGGTATTTTTCTTCCTTATATTGTATTTGTGTATCATCCTAAATCACTTTTCCTTCATTTCTGATTTTTCCTTATAACTATAAAACATTTATTATTTGTATTGTTTATTTTTGATTTCTCTATTATTCTTTATACCTTTAATTTATTTATTTTGCTTGTTTATTTAATTGTTTTATTCATGAATTTTTATGTTTATATTTTTTTTTGTCTTAAATAATAACTTTTTTTCATTTAAGACATGTTTCTTACATATTGCTTATTTTATACTTTTTTTTCTTATTTCTTTTTCTTTATGTTATTTTTTTTCTTTTTATAGTTATAACATATCCTCTCTCTTTTTTTTTTTTTTTTTTTTTTTTGTTATTGGGGTGGGTTTTTTTTTTTTTGTGTTTGTGGGGGTTGTTGTTTTTTGTGTTTTTTGGGGTTGTTTTTTATTTTTTCGTTTGTTTTTTTTTTGGTTTCGATAGAGTCTGGTTCGGGGGGGTTTTGGTGTTTGTTTTTTTTTTTTCTGTAATTTTTTTTGTATTAGTTTTATCCATAATTTCTTAGTGATGTAGTTTTTTTGTTTTATATTTGATACCATTTTTTCATGTAAATTATGTGTTGCTTGATGTCGGCGTAGTCTTAGGGGGTGTTTACTGCTATATGCTGTTGTTGCCCGTCTGGTTGGTGGCGGTGGGCTGCGGTGGTGGCCCAGGCTGATGTCGGTAGGCGTTGCCGGCCGTGTTTGTGTGTTAGGGAATTGGCGTTTGGTTGGTTTTGTATTTTTGTTTTGTGTGGTTTTTTTGTTTTTTGTGTTTTTTGTTTTTGTGCGTGGTCTGTGGTCGGTGTTGTGTGGTGGTTTTGTTGTGGGCGCGGTGGGGCTTTTTCTGTTGTGGTTTCTTGTGTGTGTGTGGTGCTCATGTCATTATGGTGTGTGGTCTTCATCATTTCATAGTCTAGATATTTTTTATGTTTGTTTGTTTTTTTTTGTTTTCTTGTTTATGATTTATAATTATGCCAATTGTTTTTTAATTTTTTTATTTACTTTTTTTTAGTTATCTTTTGTACTTTTTTATTACTATTCTTTTTTATTATATTCTTTCTCAAATCTTACGAAATCTCTTTATTCTTTTTTTTAAAATTCAATCTGTCGATTATTTGAATCTTTCTTTGTTGTTTCCTGTATCACTTTCAATTCCTTTGATATTTCTACAGCTGATTCTTTTGCCGATGTTCATAATTCTCTATTTTTTTTTTTTTCTATTTTCTTTTCTGTACCCTCTAGATGTGTTATATAATATTTTTTTTCTTTAATTGATTTTCGCAGAATCTTAACTGCTGATTTTATTTTTTTTTTTTTTTGTACTCCACTTTGTCCTTATCTTTTATTTTTTCTTTTTTTTTTGTTTGGCTCTTTTCTATCTTTCTCTTGACATTGTTGCTTTTATTTATCTTTGCATCGAAATGAAAAACAGATTCAATGGACGCATTAGGAATTATTCATTCTCTTAAAGAGGTAGTAATTTACTCATTTTTCAAAATACCTTCTTTTTTCTGTTTGATATATCAATTAGGTTTCCCAGACTCTCGATATTAAACTGAACATTGTTGTTGTTTTTTTGTTGGGGGGGTGGGGCTTAAATTTAGGCCAGCAAATTCGTGTACGTCAGCTGAAATCAGCCAATGATTTATCATTGACTTTGTCAATTGTATTCATTGATAATTTTTAAAAGAAACATTTATTTTTTTTTTTGTTTTTTTTTTTATTTTTTTTATTTTGCGTTTTTTTTTATTATTTTTTTCAAACATTTCATTCTTTGACTACTATTTATAGATATTTTTTTATTTTCATTTTTTTTTTTTTTTTTTTTTAGTGGTTTTTTTTTTTGAGTATTAATTTTTTTTTTAATTTGACTTTTTATTTTTTTTTTTTTATTTTGTTTTTTTAGTGGGTGGGGTAGTTGAGGAAGTGTGTAGTATGTTAAAGTGAGTGACAATCTTACGAGCCTGGCATTTTTTTGTGGGTATTGTGGCCGTATGGAAATTGTGGTATTTGGAACCGAGTGTGAGCGCTATTGTGTATGTCCTGGGTGGTTTATGGAGTGTGGTTTACTCACAATCAAGCTTTTTTTTATTAGTTTTTTCGTTTCGATTTGTTATACGTTTTTTTGAGACCATTTTTTTTCTTGGTTTCGTGTTACTCTTAGTGTTATTGAGTTTACTATGTAAGCAAATTTCGTTTCTTGTCTTTTCTTATTATTGTTTGTGTTTTTATTCTCTTATGTTTCTATCTGTTTGGCGAACTTTTAGAAACTTTCTCGAGTGTAGCTCCTCGTTTTTGATAGTTTTACAATTTAGTGTATATATATCATCTCAAATGTTATAGTTTCGCACTCATTTTGTCGATTCGGGCTTCACGTCTTTTGAGCGTTTGTAATCTATTGTGTTGTTAGGCTTAAAGTTCCTTCTTTCGTATCTATTTCCAATGTCATTTACCTTCTTATCTGATATTTTTAAGTCGACTTTTTGTGTCAGATTCTCTACTAACTGTGAAGCAGTTTTATCCTTCGCAAAACCTTTCGCAATTTCGTTCTTGTTATTTGGGTCTGGGAGCTTTGAATATAAGTTAGCTCATAATAGTAATCTTCTTACCAATGGTGACATTTGTATGTCAAATATCTGCTCAACCTCCTCTGAGAATTCCGTCATTAGCTCCAATGTTATATGAAAAAAGGTGGCAATTGTGGAATCATTATTCTACTTGATATTCACCATCTGTTAAAATAGGTTTCAAGCCTTATATGGAGTTTTAGGTGCTAAATTCGCCAACATGGCACTTTTGAAGCTTTCATAGCTAGTAGCATTATACATCTCTGGAGTTGACTCCAACGCTAACCTTGCCGTACTCGATTCCTCTGTCGAGATATGTACTGAAGCGCAATTAATACGCTATGTATCTCCTACTATATTTTCCTCCCTGAAATTTCGCTCGAGAATGTGAAACCAGTAGTGAATATTAGGTCCTATAGCGAGACCTCCAGGTAGTGAAGGACCTTCATAAATCGGAATTCTTATTTTTTTTAAAATAACCTGTCTATATTCATAGCTACTGTTCCTGACCTGTTCTGTTGCTCTGCTCTTCCTGCATTCTCTTCATCGCTGTCTGTCGGTGCCATTATGTTTTCTGTGCTTTCTGCAGATGTTCTTGAAGCTATTCTCTGTGTTATTTGTGGTGTATTCGGCGGACTAATTAAACTAATCTCAACTGGTGTATCCGAATCCTCGGATTCTGACATATGCAGAAATCTGCACTACGTCTTCAAGCCTACTGCTATATAACAGTTATTTTGGCTCTAACCTCGTTGGGTGTATGCTTCTTATCACGTCTCTACGTTGAACGTGTACCTACTATCGTTGGTTTCTCGTCAGACACGCACGCTTAATGTTGTCTCTACGTCGGTGAAGCCTTAACTACCTCGCTCTTTCAACTAGGCTTTTTTACTTTGCTTTGCTCGAGTATGCGCGTCAAATAAGCCTCTGCTCTTTGCCAACAATATGGGCTTCCTTACTTCGCTCTATTTCTCGAGCTTTATACTACTCACCAGACTCAGTATTTTCTCTCAGTATTTTGCCCCTCCTTATAACACAAATGTAGCTTCCAGAATGTAAATTACATACATTTTAATTTCTTAATATTAAGTAAAACACAATGCCTAACTTTTATTACAAAACTAAAAAAAAATATAATAAAATAAAATATGCCTTTCAAATGGCTATTTCTTGAAATTATATTATTTGCAATGGATTTTGATGATGATTAGGCATCCTGGGAAATAGATATTTTTCTATTATGTCTTGATAAAGGATGCAAAGTATTATTGTCAGAAAGTAGATAAAAATGAATATGCATGTAGTTATTAAAGATGCGAAGTTTTCTGACATTAGTGTTTTTTATGAGGTCTTTTAAATCAATTCTGTGTTTAGAGCAAATGCAAATTACTTTGTTAACTTCAATTGTTTGAAAGTGTACCTGCTTAGAAGCAATTTATTTGTTATGAGAGATAGAAAAGTTTTAATGGATTCTCGCCTTTATTATTTATCCTTCAAAAATATTTCTTTCGATTTCTTTGCATCTTTTTCTTAGCCTTGGAGTTCTCATAAACACAAATAGACTATGCAAATAAAATATCAATAAAAGAGAGAGGATATATATATATATTATATATATATTATATTATATATATATAAATATATATATATATATATATATATATATGTACTATTTATATAATTAGTATATATATATATTTATATTATATATATATATTATATATATATATATATTTATATATATTATATATAATATTATTATATATATTTATATATAGTATATAGAAATAAAATATAGGTTAAGTGTACATACGAATATTTTAAACCAATTTCTTATATATTTTATATGTATTTATAATATTATAATAGTAATATATATTATATATATACTATATATAAAATATATATATGATATATAATATATAGTATAGGTATATATATATATTATATTTTATAGTATATATTCAATATATGCATTTTTATCTATCTAAATATATAAAATTTTTATAGGTTTATAAAGGCCTATGATTTAAAGTAATATATATATATATATATATATAATAATATATATGTTATATAATGTTATTAATATATATATGTATATATATTATATATAATATTATAATTTAATATACTTATATATATATTATTATATTTTATATATATAGTATATATATAATATATAGTTATATATATAGTATATATTATTATATACTATATATATAGTATAATATATTATATATATAGTATATATATATAGTATATATAGAAGTTATATTATATTATATATATATAATTATAGTATATATATATATATAGTATATATATATATATTATATATTATAGTATTATATATTATTCATAAAAACTATATGATGTAATATATTTCAATTATATAATTACTTACATATATATATTAAATATTATCTTATATATATAAATATATATATATATATATTATATATAATATTATATATATATCTGATACTTTAATATTTTAGGCCGTAAATCCTCCATTACAGCAACCTTGCTTTAGTAAATCTGGTTGCTTTTTTCCTTGGTGTGCATTTGGAGATTCTTTTTTGGCCTACACTTCGGATTTTCTCTGCTTTTTTTCAGGCGGTGCGTCCTTAAGGCTTCAAGATAACTGCAAAGTTTTTCTTCGTAAATACTTTCTTTATTATTAACTGTTAATCAGGACGCAGAGTCCAGTGTGTCGAATCGCGGATGGGAGTAAAATCTCAGATATTATATAGTTATAGTAGTATACGTATATAGTATATTAATTATATATAGTATTTATATATATATATATATATTATATATATTATAATTATATATTAGTTAAGTATAGTAGTGTATTACTATATAATCACCAAAAAAAATTATCATAAAATTTTATGGAACTATTTTAAAAAAAAATTTCTCTCCTCATTCAGTAAGTGATTTAGACCACAAAAAAATTGCCACTCTTTATTCAATAATTAATTACAACAATATAAGTAGTTATGGTAGTCCTTTTCTTTTTTCCCCCCCCCTTTTTTTTTTTTTTTTGATAATTTTCAGCTTTTTTTCCTTCTTCTTTAATTTTTCAATTAGTTCTTATGTTGCACGGACATCATCTGATGGGAAAATATATCAAATAGTCCCTGTGGAGACGTGCATCTGATTCAAAGGTATTTCAATTAATCCCTGTTCGGGCGCCATCTGGTTTGCGGGGCTACCTCTTATTATTTGGGACTTACTGACACTTCTAACTATAGACAATCTTAGAAAACAAGGAAGGTTTTTAGGTTTCGATATTCGATACAGAGTATCTCTTAGGGTCGCTGATTGATTGTCGTTGGTAGCCCTAATTTGTGTCAATAAATTTCGATCTGAACTTCTATCGAAATTCTGATGAAAATATGAACCTCCTTGAATGTTCTTTAATATTTCTTATATATTCCCGGTATAGATTGAAACAAACTTCTTGTTATGTTTTATTTCTTTATCTTCTAAGGTACATATATTTGTTTGTGTAAAGTGTCAGTAAATTAAATTATAATCAGTATTCGTAAATGAAACCTACGATATTATACTTATATATTATGTCTTTAGTTACATTCACAGATATCCTTTACTTTGTGTTGCAATGTACTTTAAACACACATAGAAACTTATACACACACAAAACAATACTTGAAAACAAGTAAAAAATATATATATATATATATATATATATATATATTATATATTATATATATATATTATATAATTATATATATATATATATATATATATAGTAATATAGTATATATGTATATATATATATATTATAATATATATATATATAATATTATATATAGTATAGTATATTATATATTTATATATTATAATATATATATATATATTATCTATAATTATTTTTTATATAAATAGTTATATATATATATATATATTATTATAGTATTATATATATATATATTACTATTATATATATTATATTAAAGGATTATAGAAGGCTCTTGATACCTACTGGGGCCAATGCATTTCCGATAGGGTGCTCCTGAGCTACCAAGATCAGAAAAAGTCAGCAACGCCAGCTATGAGCACAACAATACAGTTGCGACAAATTTTGCAATAAATAAGTACGAAGAACATTTTCAACTCTGATATAAAATAGTACGATATATATATATTATTATATATATATATATATATATATATAGTATAATATAATATATATTATATGTTATATGTGTAGTAATATATATTATTATATATATAAGTATATAATCCATATATATATATATAGTTTTATATAAGTATAAATATATATATATATAATATATAATATCATATATATTATATATATCATATATGTATATAGTATATATTATAGTATACTATAATTATATATATATATACTAATATATATAGTATAGTATATTATTAATAATATTATGAGAGTAAGATTCTTGCAAACGCATGAATTTGGAAATGGAATAAAACCAAGACTGTAAACAATTACCAAATTTTTTTGTATCTGATTATGATTAATTTGGGAATTAAAGATTTCGAAGGTTTTGAAAAGTCTCGGCCAAATGGCGGCCATCAAACTCCAAACACTGAGTAAGCCTATTTCTGTAGTTTTCGTTCACTTTTTGAAGCATTGGCACAGGAATCTCGGCGATTTTGGCTCGAATGTTGTTTTTGATGGCTTCCAGGTTGTTGGGACGATTGTTGTACACAATTGATTTCACGTATCCCCACAGGAAAAAATTACATGATGCCAAATCGGGTGAAGCTCAAATCGCCTCTTTGGGAGATGAGGTGGTAGGGGAATCTCTCTCGTAAAAGGTCCATGCAAACCCTAGCTGTGTGGGCTGTGGCCCCATTTTGCTGAAATCAGCCGTCTTCCACCTCTTTTCCTTCCAATTTAGGCAAAAAAAAAATCCTGGATCATGGTCAGGTAACGTGCAGAAGTGAATGTAGTCGCACGATCATTTTCTTCAAAAAAGTAATGGCCAATGATCCCAATTCTTGAAAGTGCACACCATACTGTGACCCTGTCGGAGTGCAGGGGCCTCTGCTGTAGCTCCCTGGGATTTCTTTCACTCCAATATCGCATATTCTGCTTATTGACACATCCACTGAGGTGAAAATGTGCCTCGTCGGTGAAGAAAAGGATACACTCTCGAGGAAACGCAGCAAGCTTGTTTTCATAGGCGAGTTGTCTTTCTTCAAAATCACGTTGTTTCAATTCTTAAACGACAACCATCTTATAGGGGTGGAAATGAAGATGTTTTTAACGAATTTGTTGAATTGGGAACGTGTCGATATGCCAGGGCACTGGCCTGTTTTCGAATTGACGCTAAGGAGATGTGTTGAATCCGCAGCCGAATCTCATCGATGTTTTTGGATAGGTCGGTATTTGTGGCCCTTCTTATCGTGGACACATTTCCGGTATCCTGCAATGCTTACCCAAGCGAGAATTCGATTTCGATCGGGAATTCGATCTCGGGGGGCGAATCATTTAGAACCTTAAACGAAAGGCCCAGCAGGGACGCGAGAGCGATGATCCTTGGAGGTTCGAACAATATGCGTGCACAAAAAAACATGCACGTTGTTGTAGCGACCACTGCAGCTAGGACTAAGTCATCGTAAAACATATAACTTCCATACTCCCTTTTTCCTTCTAATCCCACTTTCACTTGCTTAGGTAAAGTAGGGGAGGTGAGCAATGGAAGTTTTCAAATTCGCTGCGTCTGCGCGGCGCGCACGATCGTGTATATTATAGATATATATATAGTATATATATATTATATATAGTATTATATATATATGTATATATTATACTTATATATATTCTATATAGTATATATATAGGTATATATTTATATATGATATAATTTTTAATTATAGTAATATGATTATATATATATATTATTATATTTATTATAATATATATATAGTATATAGTAGTATAATATATATATATATGATTATACTATATCTATATATATGATATATACCACATATATTATATATATATATATAATATATTATATATATTATGATATATATATATGAGTAATATAAATATATATATATTATATATATATCTATATATATATATATAATATATATAGTATATATAGTATATATATATATATAGTATTATACAATGTAGTTTAATATATATATATTATATATATATATATATATATATTTATTATATAATATATATATTATAAGCTATATATTGTATATATAAATATATATTATATTATAATAGATAGTTATATATATATATATAACTTAAGTATATATTATACATATTTTATATATTTATTAGTATATACTATATATATTAGTATTATATTAGTATTAGTATTTATTTTATGTCGTAAATTATTTATATTTACTCCATCTGCCACTTTGTGGCAGATTTATATTGGGTCAAATGATGTTTCGCGAGTGGTTTGTCTGAAATTGTGGTTGAGGAAGTCGTTGATTACATTGGCATCAGTTCTTATTATTTTAATATTATAAACTGTTAATAATCAACTATATATATATATTAAAATTATTACATTAAGCATGGCTTACAATCTCGTATCAGTTTTGAAAACGCAAAAATTCAAATATAGTAAATAAAAATCATATGAGTAAAGTTCTTTTATATAATTGAGTTCCTAGCGCTTGAAATTTACAACATTAATTCCTTTACTATAAAATAGTAAAAGTCTCGAGTTTGAGACCCCTGAGTCCTGTAAACCCTAAAAATGGTAAGGGCTGGAACACCTTCCATATTTGAAGAAAAAATTTTGATATTATTTTATTTACATATGAAGATGTTTTTTGTAAATTTCATATATATATTTATAATATATATATATATATATAAGCTTATGTATATATTATATATATATACTATAGTATATTATATAGTAATATATAATATATATAGATATATATATATATATATATAGTATATAGTAAATATAGGTATATATAATATATATTATAGTATATATATATATATTAAAAATTTTTAAATAGTAGAAATTTATTATTAAATATTATTATTATATATATATTATTTATTATAAGTAGTATAGTATATAGTATAAATATATCTATATTATTATATTTTATATATATATATATTATAGTATAGTTATAGTATAATATATATACTATATATATATATTACGTATATAATACTATATATATTATACAGAACTTTTTGGTTTCAAATTTATTTTATAAATAAAACTGAATACACCAACCGGGCATACTCGTTATTTTTCTTGCAAAATTTTAAGGTCTAATTTTCCTCAACTGTTTCTAGGGATATGGGGGCTATATTTTTGTTGACTTTGACATTTGGATCATTAGTTATAAGTTCTTAATTATAAATCTATTAATACTTTGTTAAATAGGCTTTCAATTTTGGAAATTTTTATTTGAAAGTTTCCCCCCTTGTTATTAACCCGGTTACTTTAGGGTGTCAGATCTTGGTTAACATTTTCAATTATGCTGACATTTCATCTTCCCTGATATTGTATATTCATGACCTCTCTGAATCAAAAGGTAAAAATTTTTAGGTCATTGTCCAAATTGAAACTTCAACATATTATGTTACATAATTGTTCTAAGAATTCAAGTTTAACATCAAAGTGATCAGAAAAAATTACTGAATCTGTTGATTGTTGTCTAAATTGATAATTATCTTTAATCAAAAACTTAAATTTATTATATAATTCCCTATGTGAATAAAAATCACACGTATCTAACAGGATATAAGTTGCTAAAAGTTGCTATTGTAAACTTTTAGTAACTTTTACAACAAATCTACATTGATTTATTCAATGAATTATTTATTTAATATATATTTTTAAATTATTGGGTATCTTTGGATTAAAATTTAGCTTTCATATTAATGCTTTTTCGATTAATCACTCGCTGCCAACCGCTTCGGCAATCTCTCCGTTGAGTATAAAAGGAGCGGTCACGATTGACGCTCACGACTTTTCTAATTTTACTGCTTGCTAAAAGAACTCCGTCCAATTTAGCTTGTATTCCCGAGTTCCACTATTGAAGTTTCTACAAGAGTAATTTAAAATAAATGCAGTACTAAAGTAATATAGAAAGTTTTGACGAGATCTATCTTTCAGACGGATTTCAAATCCCCTTTTTAGGGCATCCTCACTATGTTGGAAATGACGTGCCAAATTACAGTAGGCTCCCTTTGATGTTTTTTGTTTTTTGATCAGGGAGGGCAAAGCCAATTTTCACTTCTTTATATGGTATTCATAGGATTTTACATAGTTATGTTAATTGTGTCAATGCCTTCTGGACAAACCGATAGGATTCCCTACTAATGACTTTCAGTCCCCCTTCTCTCCTTCCAGATGTATAGAAAAAAGGCTTCAGTTTTTTGATTCAT
>JABUQX010109696.1:2500-12500 GCA_015478945.1 Trachelipus rathkii
GCTGAATGCTGGTCCAATTTTAGTGCGGAAATGTAAAAAAAAAAAAAACAAAAAAAAAAATAAAGAAAAAAATATATCTCAAAAACTACAAAAGCTACAGCGAAAAAGGAAAAACCATTTTGGAATCCTGGTAAATTTTTAATAGGAAAATGTAAAAAAATAAAAAAATAAAAATATTATTGTTAATAATTTTAGTAATATGATTAGGAGCTATTTTAGAGACCTTTTATTGGTTTACTCGTTAAAATAAATAGACTTTCTATTAAATTTTGCTTTTTTTTCTTTTACTAAAGAATACCCAAGGGAATATACCGCACCGATGGCAGGATTCGGGGTCTCTCGGCCTCCGGGGAACTACGGGTAGGACTAATCCCCCCCTCCGGGAGGGTCTCCGGAACCCCCCGCTCTTTTGTATTTGGGTGTCGCGGGGGTTCTCCGCCCCTCCCCTACGGGTATGGAAACGTCCCCCCCTGTGTTCCCGTCGGCTCGAGCCCCCTACATTGCCGTCTGTGTAATACCTTACAAATAATATATATACTATATAATGTCTCGAGCTCCCTAAAAAAAAAAAAATGCCAATATTTATTTTATTTTATGTATTTATTTATTTATTTTTACATTTTCCTAACTAAAAATTTACAAGATTCCAAAAATGTATTCATTTTCGCTGTAGCTATTGAGTTTTTGAGATATGATTTTTTTTCATTTTTTCATTTTTTTTTTTTTTTTTTTTTTTACATTCGCAATAAAAATTTTGCCAGGATCCAACAATGTATTTCCTTTTCCCTGTAAGCCTATTTGTAGTTTTTTGAGTATGGGATCGATGATAGTTGATCGCTCTAAACAAATATCACATATTTATTATATATATATATATATATATATATTTATATTATATATAATATATTTATATATATATATATATATATATATATATATATATATATATATATATATATATATATATATATATATATATTATATATATATATATATATTATATATATAGGTCAGAGTGTCTAAAGCTGACATCATGTAACTTTTGAACGGTAGCACCTACAGTAAAACAAATTGCAGATTTGGAATCAGCGGAAAATTCTAAGGAGGGGTTTTTAATTTCTTATTTTTATTTTATTTTTTTATTTTTTTTATTCTTCGGAAATATAACAACGAGCCATAATTTTCTCTAAGCAATTGACGATATTTTTATCATTTAAATTAAGTAGCCAGGCAATGCTCAGCCTACGACTAAAAAACGAATAAATGTGAAGCAACATATCTTCATTACTATAGTATTTTTATATATTTAGATTGTTATTTGATTATTATTTGATTTTTTATATTTCAAAATATTTGGAAAAAAAATATTCCAAAAGAAAATCGATTTATAGACTTTTTTTTAGAAGAGATTAAAAATTAATTTAGAAGAAGAATTTAAATTTGGAAACGTATGTTAAGAGGTAAAAAAATTTTTTTTTCTTGTAATTAAAGTAATAGCATATTGTAAAAGTAGTAAGGAGTGGACAACTGACCGGTTCAAGGTCACAGCCAGAATGTTGCAAATGTTGCAAGCAACATTTTGCAACATTGGTTTTTCAAGGTTGACGTGTCAAGGTTAAGGTTTTCAAGGTCGATGAGACCGAATTTAAGGTCTGGAAGACCGACTTCCGAGGTTTTGAGCCTGAACTCAAGGGTTTTACCCCCAAAAAGGGGGCGGAGCCCCTCAAAGGGGGTTTTTTGGTTCCTAGAAGGTTTTAAATGATCGATAGATCATTTTTGATGGTTCCAATCGATTTATCGTGATCGATTACCCCTAAATCGATCTTTAAATCGTCTTTCTACGTGTTCTGGTTGGCTTTTAGCACTGAAAAATATAGACGAAAGAAAATAATTACAATAATTAACATTCGATTAATCGCTGTAGTATTCGAGCTGTTTGAGCTCTACCAGCCTTTTCGATATGAAGGAATAGATATATAGTTCTGAAACTTGGAATATAATGTATATATGGGATAAGGACGAATCCGTGTAATTTTCGAGTCTGTAGGATGTATATAGAGGGGGGTCGCCCCCGAGAGCGAAGGTGAAATATAACGCTACGCCCTTGTGTGTGTGTGTTGGGTGAGTAAAGATTAGGCTTAACGATTTCCAATCGAGCAGGTGAGTCACAGGCGAGTTTTGGTGACCGTAGGTCACCCCTAAGGGGGTGCTGCCCCCTTAGCGCCAAGGTCAAATTCGTCCTGAAAACCAGGTTAGGCTTAACGAATCGGAATGAAATTTGGATGTGAGCTATATGATGACGTAATCTCGTCGGAGACGAGATTACGTTTCTCTGCATCCTCCCCTGGAAGGGGGGATGCTGCCCCACAAAAAATTAAAAATGATCGTAGAAGACTGAAACTTGGAGAAAGGCTGGAGGAGTTCGGAGTCGGAGTCGGAGTCGGAGTCGGAGTCGGAGTCGGAGTCGGATTCGGAGACGGAGACGGAGTCGGAGTTGGCTTCGGAGTCCAGGGACCCCACCGGAGGGGGGTCCCCCCTTTGAAAAAAAAAGAAGAAATGCATGGAATGCAAAAACAGAAGAAGAAGAAGAGTGGTGATGAATGCAGAAAGATCAGGTTGGAAAGTCGCAATCTGAAAAGAAGAAGAAAGGGAAGGATTAAAGAATGAGGAAGGAGGAAGGATTCAGAATCGGTAGTGGGCACCGTGCTGGAGCCGGTGCGGTGCCGAGTAATAAACCAGTCGTATAAACAACCAATGTGCGTGGTCCTTATATGTTGTTTCGAGGTCGTTTAGAGTTCGAATATTAGGTTGTAAGTCCGTCATAGGGTGTCTAGGACCCCCATTTAGGCGGGTCCCCAGTTCCCTGACTGGAAAAAAAAGAGCACAGAGGTGCAAAACAGAGGTTTGAAGAGGAAGAAATGAAGGATGAAAGATGAATAAGGAGGAAAAGAATGAAGAAGGAGTCTGACTCAGAGGAGTAGAATGTGACAGATGCACCGGTGTTGGCTACGGTGCGGTGCCGAGTTATTAAATATTTGTGTTATGATACAATATTGGGTCTTTATATATGTTAATGGGTCTGTAGATTTCGAAAATAGTGGTTTCAGAACCATCAAGAAATAAAAATAAATAAATAAATAAATAAAATCTATTCTTTTTATGTTTATAACTTACAAAGTTACGTTTTTTACATACCCTAAAAGCAGTAAATCACTAAATCAAACCACCATCAACCCCCCCCTCCTGCCACCCTCTGACCATCTGTGATCTATTGATCTATTGATTAAGGCCACATTTCGAGTATCATTTTCATAAACATAACATAAAATTCAAGTTCTTATACAACATCAAACCAATATTATGCTGACTAACAAAGTTTTCACATTAAGAAAGCTTACTTAGCATCATCTGAACTATGAATATAACCACAACGAGAAACTTAGCCCATCTTAAACAAGAATAAATGGTTAAACATTAACAAAGGACCACACTTAACAACAGTAAAAGTAACTAACAAAACATCCAAAAACGTAACTTATTCACACTCTGTCAAGCCTGTCTCTAACATACAATGTTAATTACATTAACATGGTAATATGTAACAAAAATTTACCATAACGTGTGTCAATTATCATACAGGACCAATGAGTTATACTCTAACGAACAAAGTTCATATTAATAAAGTCAATAACATTATCAGAACTAAAGGAATATAATGTACAAAGGGCAAAACCTTTGCCCATCTAAGCAAGAATAAACTGGCTAACATTAACAAAGATTTCACATACAACCTTACAGCACTAATCCATTTAATGCATATCTCTGTAGAGAAACTTAAACTTAAAAAGTCCATGGAAGAAGTTTTCATCAATAACCTTTACTTCATATAGGTTATTGATGAAAACTTCTTCATGAACCAAGAGATCTTGAAACATCATTCGAAATGCTTGCTAATGAAGTCATTGATGCTATATTCCAACCCTCATCGAATCCTATCATAGTCTAATACATCCGTATGAGGGTTGGAATCAATTTCACTTTTGACGAAATTGATTCCAATCCTCATACGGTTTGTAACAGAATATGATAGGATCCGTATGAGGGTTTGAATCAATTTCACTTTTGGTGATGATCAGTCACCTGAATGGAAATACTATGTAAAGGTCCTCGTAAAGAGGACATTCGTAGGAGCAGAATGAGAGGTCATCATACCAACACAGCGAAAAATGTCTTACTGACGAAATTCGGATGTATAAACAGCTCTAAAAGGTAACGAGATTCTTTCTTTCAATCAATCAGAGAAAGTAAACAAGAATACAAAGCACGAACGAACGAACCATATCAGTTCAAAAAGGGGTATATATTCTCGTTAGACAACAAAACAACAACACACAACAACAACAACAACAACAACAATATCAGCACCAAAAATAAGTCTTTATATACCAACCACTATGAATAAGCATAGACATTAGCAAATTCTAGGGGAAACCTAACAATACCCAACAAAAACTTAATCTAGGCTCACGTTTCTAACACATCATCAGTAGTATACATCACATTTAATATCTTACAAAAACTCATCATTTCTCTAACAAATCAGTGTTATTTCACATGTCATAGTAATATTTAACATAACGTACCTAACTTACGAAAAAACAGTTTTCATTTAAGAGTATCTAAAGCAACACATAACCTTCCGAGAGAAAACCAGGGGGACGTGCTTCCTTGTAACACTAACGCTTTCATGAGGTAACATGAAATATTTTTATCCTTACCCTATTTTAGACCCCGCCCACCTTTCAGAAAATATCATTTCAAAACTGTTAGATTAAAGCAACAGCGCATCATACAGAGGCGACTGTAAGCACTGTAAGCACTGTAAAGCACTACTTTGAGATCACTCCCAAAGAGATGCACGAAGACCCATCTCGGGGTATCCTGAAGAGGGTGTAAGGGTAAGGGCACAGCCCTTTGAGCTGAGCCCTTATGTAACAGGTAAAGAGACGTATTATCTAACAAAAATCCCTTAAAAAAGTGATCAATCTATCAAAGATACCAGCCTCTTGACCTATGAATTAACACCATCTTCATCAAAATGTCACTCGGTTTCGAGTTTAACATCATTTGAACTATGAATAAAACATAGACATTAGGCCGAAAATTATAGGGCAACCTAAATTTACCCACAAAAACTTAATCTAGCTTCACGTTTCTAACACATTCATCGCAGTTAAAACAGTAATATCTTACAAAAACTATCATTTCTCTAACAAATCAGTGTTTATTTTCACATTGTCATAGTAATATTTACATAGTACCTACTTACGAATAAAACAGTTTTCATTAATCAAGAGTATCTAAAGCAACACATAACTTTCCGAGAGAAAACCCAGGGGGAATGTGCTCCTTGTAATACCTAACGCATTCATGAGGTAACATGAAATATTTTTATCCTTACCCTATTTTAGACCCCGCCCCCCCTTTCAGAAAATATCATTTCAAAACTGTTAGATTAAGCAACAGCGCATCATACAGAGGCGATTTGATAGCACTGTAAGCACTACTTTGAGATCACCCCGGAGAGATGCACGAAGACCCATCTCTGGGTACCCTGAAGAGGGTGTAAGCGGTAAAGGCACACTTTTCCCGCATATCAGCAACAGGGAAAGACGTATTATCTAACAAATCCCTTAACAAAGATGAATACAAATCTATCAAGATACCAGCATTCTCGACCTTAGAATTGACCACTGTTCTTCATCAAAGTGTCACACGTCTCTAAATATAAAATCATTTTGAACTATGAATAAACGTGAACATTAGCAAAATTCTCCCAAACCTGAATTACTCACAAAAAACTTAACCTAGGCTCATGTTTCTATCACATCATCGTCAGGTAACACAATAATATCTTACAAAACTCATCATTTCTCTACCAAATCAGTGTTAATTTCTACCCTGTTCATAGTTTAATATTTAACATAACGCTACCTAACTTAGAATAAACAGTTCATTAACCAAAGAGTTATCTAAAGCACACACCCTCCGAGAGAAAACCCAGGAGGGATGCGCCCCTGAAAGGGTGTGAATCTTGAGAGGGGGGATCACCCGAAGCGGTGTAAAGCGGGCATTACCCCTCCGAAAGAGGGGTAAGGCTCAGCCCTTCGGGCTGAGGCCCAGAGCCCGCTCAACCCTTCGGGGTGATCCCCCTCTCAAGATTCACCCCTTTCAGGGGGCGCATCCTCCTGGGATTTCTCTCGGGAAGTGGTGTGTTGCTTTAGATACTCTTTGTTAATGAAACTGTTTATTCCGTAAGTTAGGTACGTTATGTTAAATATTACTATGACAGGGGGAAATTAACACTGATTTGGTAGAGAAATGATGAGTTTTGTAAGATATTATTGTGTTACCTGACGATGATGTGATAGAAACATGAGCCTAGGTTAAGTTTTTGTTGAGTAATGTGAGTTTGGGCCGAGAATTTTTGGCTTAATGTTCTACGTTATTATCAAGTCAAATTTGATGTTATACTAGAGACGTGTGACACTTTGATGAAGACAGTGTCAATTCATAGGTCGAGATGCCTGGTATCTTTTGATAGATTGATCACTTTGTTTTAAGGGATTTTGTTAGATAATACGTCTTTACCTGTAGCTGATATGCGCTCAGCCCAAAAGGCTGTGCCCTTACCGCTTACACCTCTTCAGGGTACCCAGAGATGGGTCTTCGTGCATCTCTCCGGGGTGATCTTCAAAGTAGTGCTTACAGTGCTATCAAATCGCCTCTGTATGATGCGCTGTTGCTTAATCTAACAGTTTTGAAATGATATTTTCTGAAAGGGGGGCGGGGTCTAAAATAGGGTAAGGATAAAAATATTTCATGTTACCTCATGAATGCGTTAGGTATTACAAGGAGCACATCCCCTGGGTTTTCTCTCGGAAGGTTATGTGTTGCTTTAGATACTCTTGATTAATGAAAACTGTTTATTCCTAAGTTAGGTACGTTATGTTAAATATTACTATGACAATGTGAAAAAAACACTGATTTGTTAGAGAATTGATGAGTTTTGTAAGATTTACTGTGTTAACGACGATGATGTTGTTAAGAAACGTGAGCCTAGATTAAGTTTTTGTTGGGAGTAATGTTAGGTTTGCCCCTAGAATTTTGCTAATGTCTATGTTATTCATAGTTCAAATTGATGTTATACTCAAACCGAAATGGACACTTTGATGAAGATGGGGTTAATTCATAGGTCGATGGGCTAGGCTATCTTTGATAGATGATCACTTTGTGAAGAATTGTTAGATAATTACGTTCTTTACCTGTACATAAGGGCTCAGCTCAAGGGCTTGTGGCCCTTACCGCTTACACCCTCTTCAGGGTACCCGAGCATGGGGTCTTCGTGCATCTCTTCTGGAGTGATCTAATAGTAGTGTTACAGTGCTTACAGTGCTATCAATTCGCCTCTGTATGATGCGCTGTTGCCTAATCTAACAGTTTTGATGATATTTTCTGAAAGGGGGGGCTGGGGTCTAAAATAGAGGTGGTAGGATTAAAAAATCTTTCATGTTACCTCAGAAAGCGTTAGCGTGGTTACAAGGAGCACGTCTCCTGGATTTTGCTCTCGGAAGCGTTATGTGTTGCTTTAGAATACTCTGTTAATGAAAACTGTTTATTTGTAAGTTAGTACGTTATGTAAATATTACTATGACAATGTGAAAATAACACTGATTTGTTAGAGAAATTGATGAGTTTTTGTAAGATATTACTGTTTTAACTGACGGATGATGTGTTAGAAAACGTGAGCCTAGATTTAGTTTTTGTTTTGGTATGTTAGGTTTGCTAGGAATTTTGCTAATGTCTATGCTTATTCATAGTGGTATATAAAAGAACTTATTTTTGGACTGTTATTGATGTTGTTGTTGTTTAAATGTTGTTGTTGTTGTTGTTGTTGTTGTTGTTGTTGTTGTTGTGTAGATATAGTTGTTGTTTGTGTTGTTGTTGTTGTTGTGTGTTGTGTTGTCTAACGAGAATATACACCCTTTTGAACTGATGGGTCGTTCGTGCGTTGTATTCTTGTTTACTTTCTTCTGATTGGTTGAAAGAAAGAATCTCGTTACCTTTTAGAGCTGTTTATACATCCTAATTTCGTCAGTAAAACATTTTTCGCTGTGTTGGTATGATGACCTCTCATTCTGCTCCTACGAATGTCCTCTTTACGAGACCTTTACATAGTATTTCCATTCAGGTGACTGATCATCACCAAAAGTGAAATTGATTCAAACCCTCATACGGATCCTATCATATTCTGTTACAAACCGTATGAGGATTGGAATCAATTTCGTCAAAAGTGAAATTGATTCCAACCCTCATACGGATGTATTAGACTATGATAGGATTCGTTTGAGGGTTGGAATATAGCATCAATGACTTCATTAGCAAGCATTTCGAATGATGTTTCAAGATCTTCTTGGTCCATGGAAGAAGTTTTCATCAATAACCTATATGAAGTAAAGGTTATTGATGAAAACTTCTTCCATGGACTTTTTAAGTTTCTCTACAGAGATATGCATTAAATGGATTAGTGCCTGTAGGTTGTAATTGTGAATCTTTGTTAATTGTTAGCAGTTTTATTCTTGCTTAAGATGTCTGGTTTGCCTTTTGTACATTATATCTTATTCTTGAATAATGTTATGTTGACTTTATTAATATGAAAACTTTGTTACGTTAGAGTATACTATTGGTCTGTATGATAATTAACACACGGTTATGGTAAATTTTTGGTACATATTACCATGTTAATGTAAAATTACATTGTTATGTTAGAGACAGGCTTGACAGAGAGTGTGAATAAATTACGTTTTTGGATGTTATGTTAGTTGACTTTACTGGTGTTAAGTGTTGGTCCTTTGTAATGTTAACCATTTATTTCTGTTAAATGGGCTAAGTTTCTTCGTTGTGGGTTATATTCATAGTTCAGATGATGCAAGTAAGCTTTTATTAATGTGAAAACTTTGTTACGTCAGCATATATTGTTGATGTTTGTATAAAGACTGATTTTATGTTATGTATTATTGAAAATTATTACTTCGAAATGTGCCTTAATCAATAAGATCAATAGATCACAGATGGTCAGGGAGGGTGGCAGGAGGGGGCTGGTATGGTGGTTTGATTTAGTGATTTACTGGCTTTTAGGGTATGTAAAAACGTAAATTTGTAAGTTATAACAATAAAAAAATAAGAAAATTTTATTATTTATTTATTATTTTATTTCTTGATGGTTCTGAAACCATTATTTTCGTAATCTAAGACCCATTAACATATATAAAGACACCAACATTGCATCATACACCAAATATTAATAACTCGCACGCCGCACCGGAGCCTAACCGGTGCTCTGTCACATTTCTACTCCTCTGAGTCAGACTCCTTCTTCATCTTTCCCTCCTTATTCATCTTTCATCCTTCTTTCTTCCTCCTTCAACCTCTGTTTTGCACTCTGCTGCTCTTTTTCAGTCGGGGACCCCCCTTAAGGGGGTGTCCTTAGACACCCTAATACGGACTTACAACCTTAATTATTTCGAACTTACGACCTCGATAACACATATAAGGACCCAACATTGCTGTTATACGGGTAACTGTTTATTAATCGGACCGCACCGGCTCAGCACCGCTGCCACTACCGATTCTGAATCCTTCCTCCTTGCCTCATTCTTTATCCTTCCTCCTTTCTTCCTTTCTTCCTTCCTCCTTCCTCCTTCCTCCTCCTTCTTCCTTTCTTCGTTCTTCTTTCTTTCTTTCTTCTTTTTTACATTTCCCTGCATTTCTTCTTTTTTTCAAAGGGGGACCCCCTCCGGTGGGGTCCCCTGGACTCCGAAGCCAAACTCATCAAAACTACCGACTCCCCGAATCCGACTCCGACTCCGGATTCCGACTCCGACTCCTCCAGCCTTTCTCCAAGTTTGCTTTATACGATCATTTTAATTTTTTGGTGGGG
>JABUQX010109696.1:17500-42500 GCA_015478945.1 Trachelipus rathkii
TCTTTTGCGTAGTTGATGATACATGCTCGTACCCAGGTTTCACCTTGTTAGGAAACGACTTTATATCTAAGATACCCTTGTCAATTAATTACTTTAATAAAACTGCAAGTTTGGTGATAGACAAAAAGCTTCAAATTATCAAACTGCAAAAATATGATAAAGTTTCAAAAGTTTTTAACTTAGTAGATCATATCCCAGTAAATCCTCAAATTTGCACACAGAGCCAAGCTCTGGCTTTAGCTCATCACTTAGGGAATTTGATTAAAAATGAGCATATTTCCGCTAAAGGCCCAATCCTGACTCCAGCTCATTGTAATAATAAGGGGGTGAATCAATTAATACTGCTCCGACTCCAGCTCATTGTGATAATGAGGGAGGGGAACTAATTAATACTTTATCCGAGGTTACAGCTCCAGCTCATATTGATGAGAAAGAATCAATAAATATATCCACTATAACTCCAGTTTATAATAATGAATCCGCTCCAGCTCCAGCTCAGTCCGACAGTGACACATGTACTAAAGTTGCATATAATAATGTGAAGGAATTATATTCCCCAGAATTTAAATCTGTGCAAAATATTCCTATAAGTGATGATATAAAGTATGGTGATATTGCTTTAGACAGAGTAGTTTTGGAACCACATTCAAAACAGATTTTGAAGTGCAAAGTTGTGTCCAAGGCTAAAACTATACCTCCTGAGAATGTTGTGTTTGTTACAGATACTACTACAGACCTACAAAAACCATGAACTGGATTATTTATAGGAAGTACTTTGTCAGAACATAGAGACAACTATATCTTAGTAGATTGTCTGAATATAAGTGCTAGTGATACCATTATAGAAAAGAATTCTTTAGTCACTAAAGCATCTTCATTGTTTAATATATAAAATAATAATGTTAATAAAATGATAGCTAATTGTGCTACAGTAATTACCACTAAAAATTTCTCTAATGAAGAGATTAAATTGGTGTATGAAGTATTATTGTCTGAACCAACTTCCAAGGACAATTCTATTTGTGTTTTAGAGAATCCTTCGCAATTAGATGAAATGATAAATTTTCTAGTGTCAAATAGAGATATCCTTTGTCTTGAGGACGATCCTATAAAAGCAACAGATATAGTAACTTTCTCCATATAATTAGAGAAAGAAGCAAAATTACCCATATACTGCCGTCCTTATAAACTTCCCCATAAATATTTAGTAGACATAGATAATTGGGTAAAGGATAATTTAGAGAAAGGAGACATTCAGCACAGTGATTCTCCTTTAATCTCAACTAAACTTGCCTATAATAGTTTTTACATTCTTTTCTTAATTGATCCAACATTGCAACGATCTCTCTATGTCATCTTTTATCATATAACGTGAGCTAGAAGTTATATTTAGCTAGGAAGTTATTTTACACAACTTACGGCTTATGCCAATATAGTGTAAGATATATTATAAATTTATCACTTTTATAATTTTTATTTATTTTTTAAAATCATTGGGTAATGGCAAGCGCCATTCGACCCGACTATTAAATGGGAAAATTATTAGAAAGTCGGTTCCAAGGTTACTTAATACGGTGCGCACTCGCAGGCATGTAACTCAGATATAGAAAAAACTAATAACATCGCTGGGATTGTCCCTACTATGAAGGAGATACTGAAAGAGAGTAGATTAAAATTACCATATTTTCTAGAGTATTGTCTTTATCCAATGTTCTTATATCTACGTTAACTGTTGATTTCACATATCGGACACGCTAAAACATCTTACATACAAAATTTTTTTGTTCTAAATCAAGCAATATTATATGGAGCAAATTCCACACATATTCTCGAATACTAATTTAGAAAACCATGGATGCATCATGGCAAGGGATTAAGTAAAAATACTGTGCATTTAATTTTCCTTTTTGACACTCTGGAAGGTGGTGAATATATCTCTAGGAGCGCTCACCTTTAGATGATCGCACGGATAAGACTGGAAAAAGTTTTCTGTCATAATGTATGGGAGTAAACTTAATAAAGTGCTTCAACACAGTTCAGACTGAGAACCTTTCATCAGATAATAAGAATGAGTGATATCATTAGGGCTAGGTTCTATATGTTTAATATCCCGTTGAAGAGGCTGGATGAGGTTTAGAGGAGGCCGGATATCGGGAGGTTCCCATTGGAAGGGAACAATACGAATGAAGGTACCACTCTTCAACACGGTTCCGTCCCCATTGTAATGATTAATTACTGATTGCCACACCAGATGCAATAATACACGAGACCTCATCTCTATTCATCTCTCAACAATTCTTAATAAACGTTTTTAACCACATCGTATTCGCAGGATGAAGTCTCATGTACCTTTTTAATGTTATAAAAGATATTGACTAATTCAATACAATCTCGCCACCGCAATATGGTTAATACCACTACTTACGATGTTTTTATATGTCTTACGCGCTCTAGTTCCACTACACCGACTACTCTCCGCATTGCAAGACTGTACTCTCGATATTTACACACACACATAATAAAAACTCTTGGTTCAATATATTTTCCAAAGTTTTTATATCAATAAATTCTTGTCAAACTCATAACTTAAAATGCGGTTATATCCTTTTTTTTTTTCTGTTTCTCGTTAATTTTGTTGTATTTCTCTAAGAAATTGATAGCTGGTATAACGTTTTATAGTTTCGATCCTTATCTTGATTCTATAATATGAGCTGTATGCACTCTATCTTTATTTTTAGTTATATGAGCTATAGTAATATTTCAGGTTTTTTGTATACATGAATGCCGTTGGAGACCCTAGGAAAGACTTCCTGTTTCAGGGGATGCTAAGACCTCTTTAATTAAATTATAATTAGTTGAGAATATAAATATATATATATATATATATATTTATATTATATATATATTATAATATATTAAATAATTATATATATATATATATTAATAATATATATATATAATATATATATCTATATTTATTATATATATTTATATATATAATATATATATATATATTATTATATATATATATATATATATAATTAATATTAATATATATATTAAATATATATTTATATATATAATTAATATATATAAATTATAATTTGGTAGTAGTTATTAATCTTTCATTAATGAGAAATTCTTTCGTATCTTTCATTGCTGTACTGATTTCTTTTACGGTCAAAAGCTACATTAAAAAAATTATGATATCATAGTTATGAAATGTGCGAACGAAATCCAATGTGGATTTTAAGGTGTTAAAGCTATCATAATTCTTTATATACCCTTTTTGATAACTTTATATTTTAGACTAAAAATTCCTGTTTTGAACTTTTTGATTTTGTCTTGAAAGAGCATTATAATTATTTTCTTTAGGTATTTGAGCTTTGTAATTCTAGTAAAGGTGTAAAATCAGATGTAACTCCAATTACATTTTATCTTTCAAAATCTTTTAATAATAATTTTACAAATATTTCGACATTTGAAACAATCTTTAGAGGATATATTTATATATATATATATATATTAATATATATATTATATTTAATAATATATATTAATATATATATAATATATATAATATATATTAATATATAATATATATTATTACTTAATATATATATTATATATATATATATATATATATAATTAATATATTATATACACTTAGTAATAATAATATATACTTATATACTGTATATATATATATATAATTTATTATATATATTAATATTATTAAATATATATATATTATTATATATATTAATATTAAACTTATAAAAAATGAGTCAAAAATATTAATCATAGAAAATAGAGCAGGTAAGAATTATCTCATGAAAATAAGTATAAGTACTTACTTTTAACATGGAAAATAACTAATTATACACTAATTTATTGGTAAATAATCATAGCGTAATAAATGAATAATTGACTACGAGAACTATGTAAAAGTAATATTATCATCGAAAAGTACGACACTTATATTATCAGACTAATAAATTTAGACTAAAACAAATCAGCATATAAAGCTTATTATATGCAAAGTCGTTATTTATTGATTTTATAAACAACTGAGATACATATTATGAGATTATATGAATATATCCGCAAGATAAGGAGTCGGAGTCTCTTCGACCTCTATAGGTGGAACGATGGGTAATAGGTGAGAGAGATTTCGTCTCACCTACCCCTCTGTCCCCTTACTATGAGCTTACTGAGTAGCCTCCATAATTGGAAATTTAATATGTTTACCTTAAACTTCATAATTTTTAGGAGGGTACTCGAGCCGATGAGAGGGGAGCAGAGGGGGACGAAAACGACTTACTATAAATAAGTACTTTATTATAGCTAGTAATACCAACTATTAGCTCAAAGATCATTATGTATTTATATTTTATCTTATGTAAAGTGTCGTACTTTTCGAGAGATAGATTTATTATTTTTCATTACAATGTCGGTAATAGTTATTATATTCACTGAGATTATCCTAAATATGTATTATTTATGGTTTTCTCACTCATGTAAGTGTCATTAACTTATTATCGAGATAAATTCTCCCTGGCCTATTTATATATCTTATGTGATCTATAGAGCTTCAACCGGAATAAAATCTTATTTAAACTGGATAAAAATTTAAATAAAATATTAACCATAAGCATCGTACAAAATATTTTTTGTTTATACACTTCTTTATCACTATTTGTGCATCATATATAATATATTATAATACTTATAGTAATAATCTAGTCCTATATATATTATTATATATATATATATTATATATATATCTATAATATATATATTATACTATATATAATATATATTATAATATATATATATATATATATAATATAATATTAATTATAATATATATATATAATATATATATATATATATATATTAATATATATATATTATATATATATTATAATATATATTAATAGTCACCAAAATCTTTAGGTTGAAAACATTCAAAAGTTGTAGTGCAGATTTAGAAACAACTGATTAGTGTGGCTAGCTCATTTGCTCCACTCAGAGATTCAACAACTGACAGTCAAGTAAATTAACGCAAGTATTGAAACTTCGTCAATATGTTTGTTCTTTTATATACACTAGCAATTAGACCTTTAACATACTTTCCTTATCTCTTTGCCCTTCCTTAATTGTAATCGAATAACATATATATAAATAGTAACCATATAGTCTAGTATACCAATACAAGTATATAACTTTAAAGGCCATTTCACAATCATACATTCCTTTACATTCTTACAATGCTTACAAATTATTCACTAACCTGCAATAGTACATGACCTTGAATGTTTATTCAGTTATCAAAAAAATATAAGAATAGATGCAGATTTTGATGTCTCTGTATCTCTCCGAGAGAGAGAGAACGGTAATTTTTCGATTATATGAGAATGTCTTTGGTATTGTATAGTATATTCGCTCATCATAGTCAGGAAGGAAGCTTATAATTAGATTCATAAAATCGACCTATCCTGTGCTATAACTTAATAACAGGAGGGATAACACGCTATCTACTTAGGGACAGTTTTTTTTTTTCTCAAATCATATGCGACATAACCGAGTGACTTGATTACTCTGGGAACTTACCTTGGGCTCTAGCTTAACGTATGAGTTTATCTGATTAACTGAGCACATAAAATTGAAACTAGTGCAACATATATTGCTTATATCATCTCCAGTAAAGAGAGTGGTGCGCGAGATGCGCGAGCGTGTAATAATAAGTGGTAAGTTTAAACATGTTCGTCTTTGGATTACTTCTTCATTGTCTGTCTTTTCAACAAGAAACAACTTCCCATACAACCCCACCTAGCAAATTTTCAGTTTCTCCAATGTACGGAACTAAGGGTGTGGGCAAGGTGAGAGAGAATTTGTGTACGTTTAAAGTGAGCACTGTCTTTAAGAAACATGCGACTTGCAGGAAAATTGGGTTGGAGAGATCGAGCGTTGAGTTATAAATCTACTTTGACTTTCTTGATGAGATTTTATGCTTGTATCGCAGTGAATAAATATTAGTTTTCTATTAAATTGTTTCCATGTTCTCTATTTCGTGGAGACACCAGCTTAACGACCACTTAGTTTCTCTAGTGACTCGTACTAAAGAGCATATGGAGATGTTTACGCAAGCATCCTTGAGGTGAGAAAGGCTGATGTTCATGCATCCCTATGTGATAGAAAATAAACGTTTTTTGGAACGCTGTTCGAAGATAGAACCTCATCCATATATACGAGATGACAAACTTTACTTTGCACTCAGGCGGAACAGAAGTGCAATGGGATGCCCATGAGGATTATGCAGGGAGATCCCACACTATGTTGAAGATGGGGCATAGAAGTTAAGTACGAATCGTACCAAGAGACATCTACATCAGCAGTTCGGGATATATGTTGTAAATGTACGTAACATATCGAAAGCAGTCTGTTAGCTTAGGTTAGGAACCAGCCTCGTGCATGGAGTACTTTAAGTTTGACATTTGTTGCGGTCACCCGGCTGTGCAGTTTTCGAAATACCCTGAGTTTAGTTTTTGATCTGCAAATGTGAATTACCCCTTGCTGAACCAATTAACACCTTATAATACACAGTCTTGTTTCTAGTCACAATAACCTAATTAAAGGACTAGTCACGTTAGGTATACTTAAGTCTATTTGTCTGTATAATACTGTTTCAGGAACATCACTAACAGAGCCTGGAATTGTTGGTTACGCAAAAATTTTCATAGTGGATATAGTCGTTGGTCTGACTAGGGACCTCAATTATAGAATGTGTGAATCATTTTATTTTATATATAAGCGGTCCTATCAATTCTCGTGAACGCCGTGGAGTAATGGGTCACTATGTTTGATACCTTATCCCTTGTACAAAACTCTATAAACTCATTAATAGCTTGCTTCTGGTGTTGTTGTAATGCTTGGCAGTTCTTATCTTCTCACAATATAGTATCGCCAATACTTTGCTAATTTTGTTAAGCAGCCAAAGTTGAGTAACTGTGGGTCTTTAAGATATTTCATTTCATTACATATTCATTCTAAATAAATTTTAACTCCCGAATGACTAATTATGTCAACTTTTTAGGCATTCCTCTTAGTTTTCTCCGTATAGTCTCATCAACTGAAATGGTTCTTTATTTTAGTCATAGAGTTCTCCTTTGTTGGAGCCAGATATATCACACTCTGTCTTTATTTTCATTCTTCAATATATCCAACTTGTAGTCTGCTTTCGTTAATTATTGGAACTCATTCATTTGTTTGAATTATGTTTCTCATCGTTATTGCTATAATAACTTGTACATTATAATGTATTTAATAATCCTCGCTTTACGACTCTACATTGTACAATAGATAAGTGAATAAAACAATTCTTTTTCTTGAGTTTCATTCGATTTCTAGAAAAGAAAATTTCAATTAAATAAACGATAATTAGATGTGCTTATATTCTTTCGACGCACTTTCTTATTATCTCTGACAGATTGGACTAAACCTCGCGCTAATCGCATCGTTAACTAATGCACATATCTTGGTCAATAGTGGTGGATCTTAAACGCTACGTAATGTTCTTCTCTAAACTTTTCTAAACACGGTTCTTCACGCCTCCCCTACACAGATATCTCTGGATCAAGAGCTGCTTTCAGACTCCCTCTATCAACTAATAGTCACGGCATACGCGATCCACACGCAGACATGTACACTCATGGACGCCCGAGATGTATACAAACACACTCATATTGTCAAGATCTGGATAGAATGACAAATGCTCGGCCACCCCCTCCTGACTCGTGAATGATCTCTTCCTGTGTTCAACCCAGTAATTTTCTTTGGCGATGTAACCTTTTACTTGTATCAACACCAAAAACGTTTTTTTTGGTGAAGAAAGTGTCCGAGGTCCCCCTTGCGGGACAGCAAATTAACTATGAGAATGCATTCTATGCTCACATTTGTCCTCTCTAAATGCTTTAGCCAACACAAGAAAATACTGGTTTTCCTATTTTGAGGGGTGACATTCTTGGATTTCCCTCTCAAATAAGATATTCTTCTTTACATAGGCTAAGCAATTCATCATATAATATTTGATTTGGGTTAAAATGATTCTTGCTAGGGTCAATTTTTTGTTAAATGTTATACTCACTGGCATGATATTCAACTGGGAAGCTTTACCAACGGATCATTACTAAGTTATATTGTGCGTATCTTTGGCTAGTTCGTCATATCTTATCTTTCAATAGAGGTCATACCACTCTGTTTCCTTTTTCCCTTTCCTGAAGTTTCAATTTTTAATAATCTTCAATTGTTTACTATCGACTTCTATGTACAACCCTCTCTGTACATTTCACAACTTTCGCACTGTGAGATAGTGGACGTGCTCTGTTTGCGCGTTCTATTCGAGAGGTTAGTTAACTATATTTATGAGAATCCCAGTACTCTCATAATAAAAATTTCCCTAATAATTCCAAATATCATAGAGGATATTTCTTATCTTTTCATTATGGTAGTGATATAACATATTATGAGATAATTAGAGATTATATTAACTATATATAGAGTTCAAAATATATAATATATATATACTAAATCTATACTATACCATATTATGAAAACAATATTATAACAACTGCACCCTGAGCGCACTAATAAATTATATAGAGTCTATAGAAGAGACCGAGAGAGTAATATAAAATTATGATATATTATAATTTGCCTAGTTCTCAAACAGAATGTATCAGATAGAGGTAAAAAGATGTATAATTTCATTTATGAAATATTTTCATCAAATTCATTTGACATTTTTTAACCAATTATTTATTATCCGTCTACCTGTCCTACTACTTTCACTTATATACACTATTCAAAAATTCTAATATTGATTAGAGATAATATATATAATAATGCACCTGCTTATATTAAAAATTGTTAATATAAAATATATATATATAGATATATATATATTATATATATATATGTGCCTATATACATACACAATTCTGTTAATGCCTAACGTGTATCATCTTTTGTGATTAGATGATAGATAACACTGGCTAACTTTGAGTATTGTACATATACACTTGATGGATAACATATGTAGTATCTATCTAAATAATATACAATTATTATTATACCTCAGTATATACACACGTGGTAGGCTGTATTTTCACGACATAAGTATAGTAGATTATGTGGAATAACGAGAGAATAATTTGAGCATGACTCTGAGTCCTTTTTATTGATAGCTCATTATGTTGCACATTAGCATGATAATCACGTATCTCATTGTCAATTGTACATGAATGGATATTTTATATAACATGTGTATATATGTGCGACATCATATCACTATACACAGGACTTATATTACTCATAAACTGAGTCTCGAAAACAGTGCAGCTAGGAGATCAGAGGTGCTATTATATCATTAGATTATTTAGGCTATAAGAGAGTTATGTATAATTAAGTAGAGTTTACCAAAACAAATAAATTCAATTTGTATTTTTTGTCTCAAACTTATATAATTTATATTTACCTAATATATATATAAACTTAAAAAAATTAACATTTAAAATAAAAAAATACTGATTTAATAACTCACTTTTATATAAAAAATAACTAAAGAAAGTATGGGATATACCCCTTAATATATATAATAAGTAACATTATTAGAAGTATATGCCAAAATATAGTATATTTTTTTGTTACCCACTTAACTAGGGAATAGTACTCAAAAGGAGCTACCAATTTAGTATATAATACCTGATCATAAATTACGTTATGGTTATAATCTATACCAATATAATATAATTATATATATATAATTCAATGTATATATATAACAATATTCAATAAATGATTCAATTCCCAAAGGCTATAATGATGATTTAGTTTAGTGGTGTGAAAAGGGGTAAATGAAAAGAAATAATAAATGAAAGTTAATGTTGTAAGAATGGATTTGGTCAGATGTGGTAAAGGATAAATATGGAAATGTCGGTTGGATTAATATAAGTATCACGTGAATGAATATAGTGGTATAGGAAGTGTGTTGGGTATTATATATAAATAACGACCTAGGACTGGGATGAAACCCGAATAAGGAACGTATTGGAATTGAGTGTATCGGTGAAACTAAGTAAATGTATCTGAATGAGAGATGATAAATGTGAGTTTTAGGCAGAGGCGAGAATAAAGGTGCAATGATAAGTGAGAGTAAGATAATGGCGGGGTTTGATATGGGAAGTACTAATGGTTAAATGTGGTCACACCGGGCACAGGGAGATGAACCCTTACATGGTATACGATTTAATATAGTGAGGGTTCCGTCGCGGTCCTATGAATGCTGCTTTTAGATATAGTGGATTTTTCTGTTCATAGTGATCAGAGTCCACTCTCACTATATAAGTTAATATAAGGTACATGAGTGGAGGACGGTAATAAGGCTGGGCTTTCTTTCGATCGTTTGTCATGTTTCTCGTCATATATTGATTATAAGTTTCTTTATTTCCGTATGCTATGTATGCATGACTTACCTATATTAATAATAATATATACTCATATACGTACAAGGAGGAAGGTAGAAGAAGAAGATAAAAATAGAAAATGTATAATGATGGTAATATGTATTAAATTTAAAATAACCTTTATAACTGGATTACCTTTATAATATAGAAAATCCAGTTTATAGGAGGGATTATAATAATTTTTTTTTTACACTATACTAGGGGATCATTAAAAATTTTAAACCATAAGATTTTATGTAAATACATAACCTATAAATATTTCATGGTAATCTACAGAGAAACGCGAGCCTATTTAAAATTACACATGATAACCATAATATATATAATATATTATATAATGAATAATATAATATATATATATATATTAATATAAATATATATATATATATATAATATATTAATATACTATATATAATATATTTTTATTATATATATTATATAATAATATACATATATATATATATTAACATATACATATTTGCGTTTGATATAGATACATAATTCTTAAATATTAACACATTAATATTAATAATATTATTATATATATATATTATTATATATATATATTATATATAATGGTACCACCTCCGCGAAAAGCATCAATAAATACATTGTAACTAAAAAAAATTATATAAACAGCTACAAAAAAAAAAAAATAACATTTTTGATTTTAGGAAGCAATTTCTGTATCGATGATACATTATAAAAAGAAATTATTTTATTTTTAAATATAATTAGAATCCTCCACTAGCTAATTTACTATATTCCACAACCTGCTCTTTAATACCATCATTTCCCTATTTACATTTATATAATACTGATACTTATTATGTTAGAAAATGATAATTTATTTTCTATTTTATTAATCCTTATTTTATAGAGAGAGGTTTACGATATGTCTGAGTATAATAAAAACGGAAGGTGAACATGAGGGGAGACGCAAATAATAGTCTACTAGCGGACCAGATCGATTGCTATCTCTCATAGACACGAGAAGAATATACCTCTTGAAATTTCCATATATCCATCGTCTATCAGTCTTCAACAAAACGACAGAGTGATGTCTCTATACGTGGTATAAAAAGGATATAGACATAAGTGTCTCACTCGCATTTGGATCCCAATTTTAGTGCGGAAAATGTAAAAAAAAAAAAAATCTAGGGAAATTTGTTTCAATAACGAAACAGCAGAAAACATATTCTCTGTATGCATTGTAATTCTGGTTAAAAATATTTAGCAAGAATAAGTGGATAAAATAGTATAATAAAAAATACAAAAAGGTATTAAATTACCAATATACACATTTTGTTAATCTATTTAATTATACAAAATAATTTATTGTCGATAAAGAGGCGATGTACTCTATTTTTTATTGTTTAGTACCTTTTTAATAAAATTGTGTTATCATCAACGTTTAAAAAATTAACAATTTATGACCTCTCTCTAATTGTAATTAATAATTTAGAGACTATTGTTTCTTATATTACTTTATATGTACACTCATCCTACGAAGTGTGGCATAATGACCGCACGCGTGTATGGTATAGGCAAGTTCCTCGCGGGGATGACTTGCTCGGCTTTCCGCGGGAAGATAGGCGCGACGGTAAATGAGTATAACTAATAATTCCCTCCCCCGAGGGAGGGTCCCTCCGGTCAGCCTACTCACTAGTATCTTGTGGTATTTATTGGGTGTCGCAGGGGGTTCCTCCGCTCTCTAACCGCTACGTAGGGATATGGTAAATAACGTACCTCCCTGTGTTTATACTATCCCGTCGGCTCGAGCCCCCTACATTTGGTGGCTACTTCATTATTACAAATAATAATATTATATATATTATATAATATAAATTAATATTAATATATATTTATAATAATATATATTAATTATATATATATATATATTATATTATATATATATATACATTAATAATATATATATATTTAAATCTATATAATAATTATAATATAATATATATATATATATATATATTAATATATAATATAATTTATATTATATATATATAATAATATATATAAATATAATTAATATATATATATATTATTATTAATTTATATAATATATATAATATATATATATATATATATTATATATATAATATATATATATATTATATATTATATATATATTATATTTAACTATAATATATATAATTATTATATAAATATATATATATATATTATATTTTATATATATTATATATATATAGGGTACTTTTATTATAATAATAATATATATATATATATAAATTATTAATATATATATATATAATTAATATTAATATATTATAATATATATATATATATTATATATATATATATATATACTATATTATAAATATATATATAAATATATAAATTACTTATATAATATTTATTTGAATATTTATTCAATTAGATATTTATTTATCCAATTATTTATATTTTTATTTATATTTTTGTACATTTAATTTATTAAATAACACGCAAGATTAATTATTTTAGGTTTTCAATGTACTAAAAATGAAAGTTCAGTTTCTGGAAGATAATTTCTGGGTCTAAGAATTTTTACTGCATATTGGTATTTTTTTTTTTTTTTTTTTTTTTTTTTTTAAACATTTTCTTGAGACACTAAAAATTGGACCAGCATTCAGCAATGTATTCCTTTTCCCATGTATGCTATTGTAGTTTTTGAGATAATCAGGTTGAAATATAATATTTTAAGACCTTGTTTGTAATAAAAAATATATATATTTTTAATATTAATATATAATAAGAGCCTATTATATATTTATATTTCCTAGTATTGATAAAAAGAAATATATTAAACAGCTATATAAGATATATGAATATAAATATAACATAATATTAATATATATATATATATAATTTATATTAATTAATAATAGCTTTATATAATTTATATATATGATTTATATAATATTAATTAATATATATAATATATATTAATTAATATATATATAAATTAATATATATATATATTTATATATTATATATAATTAAATATATATTATAATATATATATATAATATATATATATACTTGAGTTATAATAATAATATTAAATATATATAATAATATAGCTAATATAAATTAATTATATATATATATATATATTATATATATAGCTATTATATATATATTATATATATATATTAATATATTAATTAATAATATATATATAATATATATATTAATATATATAAGTATATATATATATATTATAATATAATATATATATATATATATATTATATATATATATAATATAATATATATATAATATATATACTTACTTATTATTATATAATAATCTATATATAATTATAATATATAATATATATATTAGTATATATTATATATATATTTAATATATATATATTATAATATATATATATTTAACGGGCTTTATATTATATATAATTATATATTATATATATATATATATTATATATATTACTAATATATATAATATAATAATATATATATATATATATATATTATTATATATACACATATATATAGTATTATATATAATATATATTAGTATATATTATATATATATATAATATATATATTATTTAACGTATTTATTAGTCTAAACTCCTCTCCTAACTGGTGAAATATATAATGTAGTATTAATAATTTTTTATAATTTATATATTAATGGTGTTATATTATATATATATACTCATATATATATAATATATATTTAGTTTTTATATAATATAATATATTTTAACACATTATAATACTAAGTGCTCATATTTTTTTTTCTTGAAGTAATTTTGTAATATTATTATTAATGTTCTCACTTAAGTTATTATCCGACTATAGATTATATATAATTATAATATATAATAGTCCCTGAGAGTAGACTAACCATAGAATAGTAGTTGACAATAGAGATATAGATAATTAATTGGAGTATAGCGGATAGTGCGGAGTTATCGTGTTACAGGTAAATAATATAAATGACGTACTTGATGAGTCACTCAGTGCGGATCATAATCAAAGTTACCGGGTGAGCTCTTTTTATTATATATATATTGTATATATGAGCACCTTATTTTAAAAAAATGAAAATATTATATTAAAGTTTACATTTAATTATAAGTAAAATTTTATCACTGAAATTAAGTAGATAAAGAATAGATATAAATATAAATATGATTGCCATAATTATTTTACAGTAGAATTTGAGAGTAATCATCACAATTTTATTACTTTTTAGTACTAAAGACTCTTATATTGAGGTTTTTTTTAAATAATTGTAAACTTGTATATTCAGTTTACATTATTTATTGAATACCTATTTTCAATAATTGATTGCCTAAAGTTATTTTATAATCACACTTGTCAATAAATTTTGGATCTTTGAATATTATGCACTAGATAATGGCTTTTACACCACTACTAGTCTATATATAATGAAATATAAATGTATATTTAAATAATAAACATAAATTGTCTGTAAAAGAAGAGGTTTATCAGGCAGGAGATAGACTTAGTGATATATCTAAATTACAATTTCACTGGTGTATATTAACATTGATATTTTCTTTAATGTTGCTCCTTATTTTTATATACATATTTAGTCTGGTAGAAAAATTCATTTATCAATTATATTTTGCATTATTCCAAATTCCGATTTAAATAAAAAGATAACCATATATAAAGTAGTAATAGGAATTTATTTATATTAGTCATTATATACACTAATGCTAAAGAATTTAAGCTACTCTAACTACTATACATATACTATGCATATATAGTATACTATCCACCCCTACATTAATAACTAATAATATATTATATGTTTATATATAATTATAATTATATATATTACATTTCTTTTGAGTTATGTGCATGTCTTTCTATTATATTTTTATATTATATTATATTATAAATTATATATATATTAAATATGAATTATATATATTATATAATAATATATTATATATATATATTATATATAATATATATATTAATTATATATATATTAATATATATTATATAATAAATATATATTATATATAGTTATATATATATATTATATATTATTATAATATATTATAATATATATAATCAAATAAAAAATTCCTATATCACAATATATTTATACATAAAAATTGTAAACACAGACTAAAACTAAGTTGAACTACACCAACACGAATATACATTGCAATATAAATTATTAAATATAAATATTTATTGTTTTAGAGAACCTAGGGTGTTAGTAAGAATGTATATATATCTAATTTGGTAGAGACTACTATAAAGAAAATAATATAAATCACAGTATATTATAAGTATTATCATCTGTATTAGGAAGTGTTCTATAAATGTTATGGCCTAGATAATACTAAAAAAAAATTTATTTTTATAATACACCCTCACCTACTAACACACAAACTTAATATAAAAATAAGATATTAAATAAAAACAAAAATTATAAAAAATGAAATATTAAAAATTCAAAGCAATAAAACAAGACAGAGTGGCTACAAACAAGTAGTTCATCTATTTCTTTATTCATATATGATAGATTTATAGAAAATATTGTATATATTATTTACAATTAAGAGACCTAACATTGCCTTAAGTAAATATAAAACGACTAACTTGAGTATGGATGAAGTGCGAGAGTTCGAGAAGTAGATCTCTTCTCACGGAATGACATATATCCTTACTGGACCGGGAATGTTATAATAATTCACTGAGCGATGTTTGTAGTAAATGAAAAAGGACTCGAAATCTAATTAATTCAACTTGAAAATTTTAACTCCTTAACTGATCCGTATCCGGGTGAAGAGTGAGTCTCATGCTTTTCTACGGAGAAGAAATTAAACTACAGTAATTATCCTATCTATAATTACCCTCCACTCACAGCATCTACAACTTTCTATAATATCACCTACCTAGTATATCACTAGCTCACACGCACTTTGAGTACTGTTAGAGTAGCTCTCGCGATGAGCTGGAGTGATTACTCCTCTTATCTTAACAGAAGGGCCTTTATTGAGAGACCCAACTTCATCCTCCACAACCATACTGGAGCTATTAGCTATACGTTAAACATACGTACCCTCCCACTGTGTATCCTCCACGTCGGCTTCGAGCCCTAACATTAGCCGTGAGTTAATACCTATTAAAATAAATATATATAATACAAACATATTTAAGTGAGAGTATATTATTATTATATTATATGTTAATATAATCGTCAAAATTTAACGATTATAAAGAATAATGAGGAGTTAACTTATGACCTAATAATATTATTATCTCTATCACATAAATGTGAGATTAAGCTATTTATTTCACGGGAGCTTTACAATAAGTGGTTATAAGTAAATAGGAACGACACTTTCGAACCATTCATCAATTATAGAGGGTTAAGGAAATATCATTTACTCCTTATCCAACAATATATGACTATAATTTGAAGTGCATAGAAAAATTATTTATATTATTTATGAGAATACAAATTTTATTTTTATTTTCAAATTGTATTCATATCCATAACTATACAATTCACAAAATATTAACTAGCCTTGAAGACCTTCAACTTTAATTCTAACGCATGTAAAGATATACACATTAATTTAATTAGCACCATCTCATTTTTCATGATTCATATATCTCTAATATGTTTTATAGATACTTATTTATGTCCAAGGTTTATTTTCTCTAGCATTTTTTCTCTTACTCTAACAATTTTAACACTAGGATATTCACCAAATGTAATTACCCTCCTCTTATCATATTCCGCTGTAGCGTATTGTAATGACTGTCTATGCACAGTAGGTAGAATTTCATACATATATTTGTAAATTTATGTGTCTCTGTTACATGAATTTTTGGCTCACTTATTATGTTTTTTTCTTATCTTTCGTAAGATTTGTTTTATTTATCGATTTTCTTGCAGCGTGAAAATTGGACCACATTCAGAAAATGTATTTCCTTTTCCCCTGTAGCTATTGTAGTTTTTGAGATATCTTGATTGAAAAAATGATATTTTGCTGTTTATGAAATATACATATAAGGCCTCATCTATATATATATATATTATATATAATTTTATTTTTTTATTTCCGGGAGTACCAAATAATTTTGGGTAACAAGTATGGGAGGTAGGTTTTGAGTCCAAATCATAGCAACATTGATATATTATATATTATTTTAACTCAATGTATGAGTTCTTATTTGAGAGAAACCTATAAAGAACCTTCTTCACTAACGTTACCAACCTTACTTATTTCTCAAGTCTTTTTCTATTATGAGGAGGAATGAAATGAGCATTAATGTATATATATTATCATTATAGCTTATATTATAGTACTAATTTTTTTTCAAATTGATCAATTTCTTTGAACAAATTAATGTCTTTGAACTCATCCAACTAATTACCTACCTTATTTTATAACTTCACGATATAAAGGTCAAATAAAATGGAAGAGAATATGTCATTTATCCTATTTCACCTATTGATTATATTATTTTAATATATATAATCATATATATAAATACATGGAACTAATATACACTATGAGGGCCTTTTTTGTAGAGATATGATGTTGCCAACCTCATACAATAAATTATCACCAATACTTTTTCTACTCACATTATCACTTACCTTATATTACTTATATTTCTTTTCACCTATATAGGCTCCATAATATTAAAAAATAAATAATTATTATATATATATATCTAATATATGTTTCTAAGAGCTTTCTATTATTGTTGATGATGATGATAATATATAATTATCTCACACTTAAAATTTCTTCCATAAAAACAATTACCTGAGACACTTGAATTAATATGTTTCATCAAACATTTTCAGAAATAGTATAAGGTGTTGATCTATAATCCCCTTTTCCTTATAAATAAACGTAAATATAAACATGCTATTTATCTTATAATTATTTCTTAAGAGTAATACTATAGAAAACTTGCTCTATCCTTTTGTATTACAATAATGGAAGTATGTTAATATAGATTATAATTTATACTCACTTTATTTCAACCCCAATCATATTTATATATGAAAACTTAAATTTTATATTTATATATATATAATATATATATTTTATTTTAACTATATTTAAATTATTATATATTTTAATTTCAGATCTATGTCCTCTTATTAGATACTCCTAATACTTATATTCAAAATAATTAATTAAAATTTTATAATTATTATACTAAAATTATAATCATATATATATATTATAAAATACATAAAAACGTAAGAAAGACCATTAGGTGTAAGTGTTTAATAAAAAAAATGGAAAAAATAGAAGAAGACGCAAAATATAGTATATATTTATATATTATATTTAGAGTAAAGATAAAAATACTTAATTAATAAGACCTTAAAAAAACGAGAATTGAACCAACATATGTGAGTTGAAGTATCAGTAGAGAGTGCAAAATGAATATATAATAACACAAGTTGTGCTTGATATATTTTAGACATTTATTAACAAGAAAGATCATGTTTAATATTTAATTGGAATGGTATGGGCTAATAGAATTTTATAGTTTCGTTCCTTAAAGATAAAAAACTTAAATCAATTGATTGAGTTCAATTCATTCATTCAATTTCTACATAAAAAGTAATTTTTAATATTTCAAGAAGTGAGATTTTTATTCATTTGATCCAATCACAATAATAAGTTTATATATATTAAGTAATCTATCATACATTAAGGACTTACTTTTGAAATAATATGTAATATAATATTAATATAATTTTATGATACTTGATAATAAAAAGGAATAAGTAAATATATGGTATACAATAATACAAAACATTTTCACTTCTGTATTTTATTTGTACTAAATTTAATTATTTTATTTATCATATTTTGATAATGGTCTCAGTTTATATAAGCTGCGTTTCTTAAAATTGATATATAACACATAAAATTCAATAGATATAATTGAGGATGATAAGATAAAATGTGTATGTGTTCCATATGTGTTATAGTGATATTGTACATATGATATAGATTGTTTTCAGTGCTATAAAAAAGATTTAAGTCTGGGTTATGAGATGTAGACTGTTTGAAAAATAGCGAGTCTTAAGGTGACTTGAAAATGGACAAGGATTATAAGCTCCCGGGGTCCAAATCAAATCAGAGCAACAGAAGAAAGGTAGATAAACTGAGAGAGGAAAAACTGGCAAATAGAAGAGCAATGTATTATTGTTATAATATCAGCAAAATAGAGAGATAGGAGAGGTGCAACAGAAATGGCGGCTGAAGCAACTGAGATTAATGTTGTGTTAGTATTAGGTAGAGTTAAGGAGTCGACAAAGCCATAGAATACTCTTTTATCAAAGGAGAACAGGAAATATGTTGTGGTAACACTCCAGATATTTGTATTTTCTCACTATATTTCTAAAATGCAAGTGTCTGATACTTTAACATTATCACACGCTGGAGTGTCAGGGGTTTAGCTAATTCATAGAGTGGTAGAAAAAAAAAAAAGTTATTTTTTTCTGAAAAATTTTAATATTCACTCTGAACACTCATTTTTCACTAGAAAAGTATTTTATGAAAGAACATAATGTGGATTTCTTCAGTAAAAAAAAGATTCACGAGAAAGAAAATAATCATATGTAATATTAATAACAGACTTGGATGAATGTAAGTACCGCTATCAAAAAAAGTATATTATAGTTGTATGTGGAAAGATTATTATTCGTAAAGTAATAGATTGTAAAAGCTGAGTTTATTGTGGCATTGAGGAAAAACCAACAATATGTAATTATTATTCATTAACACATATAATAAGCAGGATAGAATAGAATCAGAGGTCTGTTGATTACGATGTCTAACTTCTATTTTAGCATCATTATTATTTGCTGTTGAGCGTAAGACTATATTCCTTTCAAATTGGTAGTAAGTAATGTAAATGATGATTTTGAGTTTACATACTTAAGACCTAAGATTATGGAGAGGACAGAGTGTACAAAGATTAGATTGTTTTGAGATGTATAATATATAGGAAATAAAAGAGCAGGGGATAAAAGAAACTATGTGGAACATTACTCATCATAGATTTAAAGGATATATGGTATTTAAAATAACAGCCATTGGCTTACTATTAACGGAAGTCAAAGAGTAATTATTTATAACAAAGATAGAAGGTATCAATATACTACGCGAAAAGTGGAAAGTTTTAGAAATTTAAAGAGGTTTATGAAAAGTTTAATTATTATTCGAGAAGCCATATTGATAATATTACTAGTGCCACATGATTTATAAGATTTACCGTAAAAAATGAGGAAGATGAATAGGGGGCATAAAGAAGTGGGAAGAGAAAGGCAAGAAAGCGGTCAATAAGAGGTGCCTTATCAGTTAAAGACATAAAACTGGCAATCAGTATATTCATAAGATTAGATAAGGTTTGAGATGTAATTCTTAAATCTTTCTTGCTAAAAAAATATTGATTAGATAATTTACTTTAGGAGAACAGAGGTGAAGCGATAAGGACGATTAGTTGAATTGTTGACCTGGGGTCACGCTTCATATATTATATATAGCTACTTCTGGTTGAATGCAACTCCTTCCAGCATGAGATATGGTAATGAAGTTTGATAAGCAGTTAGGATAACACAGTTTATCCAAGAGTCAAGATAGTGCAAGCTCAAAAAGCCAAGTTTTGAGGACCTCATGGAGGTGAAATAACTCAGCCACTCTTCACCACCTTCTTAGTGTTATAAGTCTACAAAGATGTAACGCGCAAATAATCATTTTAATTGAGCTCAAATAGAGTGGACGAGGCATGCACAATATGCTCTGGAACCGTATAGATGATTTAGAATTAAGAGGGAAAAGTTTGAGAACAAACAGTTCAGTTTTTAGCAGAAGTTAAGACAGCCAGTATCACCGACAGTAATACAAGAGGAGGGAGAGTAAAGAAAAAGAGTAATATTTGTGATATTAAATTAAAAATTGTGAAAACCTTGTTTAGACAGAGTATGCACGTAGAGGAAACAGAAGAGGGGTAGTTTTGGCGAGTCTACGTATTATTGTAATTAAATTTTCTCAGGGGTTCTATTGGGACATGGAGCTTTGATGGTCCTTTGTCATTCTGGATAGTAAATGTAGGGAGGGAATACCTCCCTTTGGCCAAGGAAAAACGCGATCACAGAGAATTGTGCTGTTTTTGTAATTTGACATAGCGAAGTATAATTTGGCATGATTCTCATAACAAAAAACTGATTTACAAGAAATATGGTTTCTAGTTGCAAAAAGGAGAAGGACAGGAAGATAGAAAACTCCGTTTATCATTTTAAACCTCGGGGGCTGGCATATATTAAAACCAGGGTTGTAGTCAAAATATTTTCATAAGGGAGGCGAAAATGAATTTAGGTGAGGACCTTAAAAATTAGCAATGGACTGCTGGATAGTGAACTAAACACCAGCAACTCCTCTCACCAAGGAGAAAAACAAGAATTGATAAGTAAAAAATTTGAGTTGATATATCTTGTTCATTATAAAAATATAAGATACTTACTCCCTAGTTCTGCGGCTTGTAGACGAATATTTAGTATGGTGGGATATTTTATGAGGGCAAAGAGAGTCAGTATACTATTAACTGCTTTTAAATTTTTGAGCACCTAATTCTTTTTGAAAGGTAATATATATGGATCTCTTGCCTTTGAAGAAATACGACATTGAGGTACTAGAGGTGAAGTAGAAAAATCTAGATATTTTGATAAATATTTATTCATAACTTTTATTCATATATAAAATATTATTAATATAAATATTATTGTAAGGATATATACTATTTAAGTGTATTACTATTAAATCTTTTTGTTAGAAGTCGGCACATTATTTAAGCTATAAGGGAATGAAAACGTTATACGGCTGATAGCGGTAACTATGATGCAGAACTTTATGGAGCGAGATCGTAAGAGGGATGAATAGGTTCAGAATTATTTAAGTGCGCTAGTATGAGGAGCGTACTAATGCCGGACTGAACGATACCTTTTCCTCGCCGGAGGCGTGCGGTGGTTGTACGCTAGCGGACTAAACCCTAAATGAGCGGGGTGCCCCCCTCTGATATATATATATTATATATATAATTATATATTAATTATATATATTAATAATTATAATATATATATATATATATTATATATTAATATATTATATATAGTATATATATATTATAATAATTCTCACAATAATATAAAATCAGCGAAAGTGAAAAAATTGTCTTTTGTTTATTAAATTTATCTTTTTTATATATTTATAATATAATATATAAATTATTTTTGATGGACAAAACTTTATTATAAAAATAACATTAAATATAAATGATGTAAATTAACTTTTAATAAAAAAGTAAATATAAATGTTGCTTTAAAATGTAAAAAAAAAACGAAAATAAATATAACACCAAAAAAACACGGTTATAATTAATTTATTAAATAAAAACTAAACGTTTTTTATTTATTTTATTTTTTTTTTTAAATCTAAGATTTTTTTTAAACCACATATACATAAGTATATTATATATAGTATTATATTATATAATATATATAATATTATATATATTAATATATATATTATAATATAATATTAATAATAATATATTATATATAATATATATTTATATAATATTTTATTATATTATTATTATATAAATATTAGTTATATATATATATATTATATATTACTATATATTTATATATATATTATATATATATTATTATTATATATATTTTATATATATATATATATATGTATAAATTTATATATAATATATATATAATTATATAATAATTATATTATTTATAATATATATTATATATATATATATATATAAATGATATATATAGTATATATATATATATATATGCTGGGGGTTTTGGAATTTAAAATATTTCAAATAATGTGTGTGCACTGTCATTTTTGAAAAAAAAAAAAAATGTTTTCTTAAGTCGTTGATGATAGGAAAGGAAATCACACTCAAACAACCGTAAGTAGTGAATGGCCACCGGTTTTGACCTCTCACCACCCCTCTTTTGATATGAAGGAAATAGAGTAATCGGTCCTGAAAAAACTTGGACAAGTACTAATTAATCTATGTATGGGTTTAAGCTCCGAAAAACAGGGTAAATTTCAAGTCTCTAAGATGTATATATAGAGGGGGGTCGCCCCGAGGGTGGACGTTGAATTGGCTACGCCCTTGTCGGCTTGCATTCTGAGAGAGCAAGTTAGGGCCTAAATAGCGTTAGGCTCGAGCGTGATGACGTAAATCTCGTCGTAGACGAGATTAAACGATCAGCGCGCGAAGAGCGCGTCGCGCGCACGATACGCATACACCTAATGTAACATACATTTATTATTATCATATTATGTTCGAAGAAGTGTCATCTAGAGCGCCACGAGAGTCGAGATTACTATGTGACGGTTGTTGGTTTTAACCGCACCGCGGATTTGCGAGCCTGCTTCAAGTCGGGATCTCGCCGAGGAGTCCCGCCACCGCCAACGGGTACAGCTTTACCCGCACGCACCGCGCACCGCACCGGCACAGCGCTTCTGGGCGAGAATCTATATAAGTTTAGAGTTATCGTATCGGGTGATAAAAAATTTGGAGTGGTGTTAGATGGGGGATGTACCCTAGTCCATGGTTTGACGATGTTAGTCCCCAAGGGTCCCCGAAGGGGCCCCCACCCGCCATTAAAAATGAAGGTTGTTCGTCGAGAAGGCTGAAATTAGGTGAGAGGATTCAGAGTGTAATTTCTAGAAAGAATTGGTTTAGGAATCTGATGAGTTGGCTCCGGCACCGGTGCTGGAGCCACTACGGTGCCGAGTTAATAAGTTAATAAACAGTCGTATAACAACAATATTGGTGTCCTTATATATGTTATTGGGTCTTAAGATTTCGAAAATAATGGTTTCAGAACCATAGAAAAAAAAATAATAAAAATAAATAAATAAATAAAATTCTTATTCTTTTTTGCTTATAACTTACAAATTTAAGTTTTACAAACCAAATCGTAAATCAAGTAAAAAGACGATATGACCTAATGTACAGCTTTAGAAAGCGTGACTAATATTCAGAATCTCATGTCATCCAACCCCCATTCCGCCTCCCCTCCTGTCCGTCCTTGATCTATTGATCTATTGTCTATTGATTCAAGTCACATTTCGTGTATCGTTTTGTTGAAAGTTTCTCGAAGAAAATCCCCAAGACAAAAATTAGGAAAAAAGTTTCTTCACAAAAACTTCGAGATTGGTCCCGCAAGGGCTGCAATCAACAAGCTAAGATTGTTCTGTGAAAATATATATATACGAATATCGAGATCAGCTCCTTACTAAATGCAAGGCATGCAATGCATGAAATGCATGCTTATAAATGTGTTGATACGTGGTCGGTAAATTTTCTGACAAAAATAATTAATTGGGATTGCAGAAGGTA
>JABUQX010109697.1:0-32639 GCA_015478945.1 Trachelipus rathkii
TAATTGAGGTAGGTGTGTGTGAGTGTTTGTAAGTGTATGTGAGTGTTTGTGAGTGTGTGTGAATGGCTTTGTTAGGATAGTTGCCGTCAAATTATGTTAGGTGAGCTTAAGTTAAGTTAGGTTAGGGGAGGTTTGATTGCCCTCAAATCCCTCTTTTAGGATGATGGACCAATAGGCAGGACCAAAAAGGACGGACAGGTAATACTAGCTGTCCGCTTTTGATGCAAAAATTTTTTAGCAGAAAATCAATATCTTGGGATTACCTATGGTTAGGTTAGTTTAGATTAGATTCGATAACATAATGTTATGTTACCCTCCCTCTAACCCCTGCACCTTCCTTCGATTATTTATGTATATATCTACCGTGCTCAATTAAAAGTAATGCCATAAGGTCGATGAATTGCAGGTTGCCCAAGATGCATTGCAATCATAATGACTAGGTGAGACGGGCGTCGATTCCGGTGCTTAATATGCAATACTTTAAACTAGTAGGAAAATTTTAAGGTACAAGTTAGTAAAGTTGATAATAATATTAAAGTGATGTATGGCTTCTGTGTGATAACGTGTGGGGGGAATGTGGAGCAGGTGAATATGTGGGAAGGGGGCGTGCCGCTGAGAGTTTGTGTTGGCGATGAGGAGAATTGTGGTTGCTAAGGAAGGAGATTGCAAGCTGAGTGAAAATATATGAATGAATTGAACGAAGTTGTATATGAGTTGAGAAAGGAGGGGAAAGTGTCCATAAAAAAAGTTAGTAGGGATGTGAGGCGAGGAGGGAGCGGGGATGAGTAGGGGTAAGGCATGATAAGTGATTCACCTAGTGCCAAGGAAGAAATTGAGAGGGAAAGGGTGAAGTCGCTGTGAAATTGATTCTGGCAGATGATTAGAGTTTATCAAATGGATGAGGCTGAGAGATGGTTTATATGTATGAGGATTAGTTGTCAGTCAGCCTGTGACCTGCAGTAACAGGTTCGATTCTGTCTTCAGATGGGGAGGCATTATACTGGTGCTAATGGTAAATGATGAAATCTTCAATAGTAAAAAGTATAAACAATGATTTGTGCTAAGTATGAAGATAATTAATGTAATGCAAAGGAACTTTTTCAAAGAATAAAGTGATGATTAAAGTCGTTATAAGGTGTAAAGATAATGTTAAGGGAGTGGATAGTTATGGATAGAGACATTTGTAACTTAAATGTATTATTCAAATTTGATTGTGCATGTGGGTAAAAATGATAAAGGACAAGATATAGGACATAGAAGGTCAAAAGAATTAATAGCAATTATAGGAGATTGATTCAGAAGATGAAGCTAGTGGAAGAAGGGCATGACTTTCTGGATTTTATTTTAGATATTGGGTGCAGGGGCGAATGGGGGACGGTTAATAGGGCTTTAGGGTCGTGGAGTGGAAGGGTTTAGGAAATTAGTGTTTTTCAAGAGGAGGGAAGTATTGAGGTTTTTGGATTTGTGGAGATAGAATTTGTCGGGATAAGATATTTTGAGCAAGAGGTGGAGTTCATACTGAGTTTGGAGACATGTTTAGGCAAAAAACTAGGTAAAGTTGGGGGTTGATGGGCTAGGAATGAGGAATGACGAAAAAGCCATTGTTTCCTGGTGATTCCGAAATAGATCAATACGTAGGGTGTTGTTACAGGTTCAAATATGATGGGTTTAGCATAAAAATACAGCATTTCTGACTATCAAAGTGGGCTTTCGTACAGAGTGTTCATGCTTAGAAATAAAAAGATGAGCTGATTAGTTATACCATAAATAAGAATCTAGACATTATTTTGCATAACTGAGGAATAGGTTAAATGAAGAATTATATGGAGACTCTTTCAGGAATATGAAATAGACGGATTTTACTTTATTTATACTAGCGTAAGAGGAAAGAAAGGTGGGGGTCTGGCGTTTTATTTAAAAGCAATTATTCATCAGGAACAGAGATCATTTTTTTTTGAATCTGGAATCAGGGACTCGGTGACCTCTGGTATGGGTAGATATCTTATGTTTTAAAAGTAAATCAACTATAGAAATAGGGGTGGCAGACTTGGTAGAACCTCCTGCCACGCAAAGGATAGAGAGATTGTGGATGCGGAAAATTGTGAAAGAAATTGAGACGAGCATGCCAAAGTAAAGAAAAAGGTATAGTCAATAATGGGTGATCTCTCTAGTATTTCCGCGTGCTAGGTGTTGCATTGAGATTCCTTTGTCTTATATGATCGGAGAGCATAGGTAATTCATGGTCTATTTACGAATTTATAGTCTACGATAAGGACATTTTGGAGCCAGAAATTTGGAGTCAGGTGATCACAATGACCGTGTGCAGTCGTATTCATGGACATTTATTTCATTACGATGCAAGAGAAAAATATGGTTGATAGAGGTATTGGAGAGTTGTTGGATAGGGAGAGATTTGAGCGACTGTTAGTGAGGTCATCTAATGTTAAGTTAGATTAGGTATGAAGGTGTGATATCGTGTGGCCCCATAATTGCAAGCTAGTAGTACATCTAGATTCGATAAGATGAGCGATGTTACCTGTAAAGTTGTTACGAGATCGTGCTTAGAGTGATATTGGCGAGTTGAGCTGGATATTGTATTTTAAAGAGCAAAACTGTGTGTTGACTAATGTTGGGTGTAACATTTTAGGTTGAGCAGGTTTTATGTAGATATCGGCGGTCAATGTTGTATGTGTTGGATATTGGGTATAACGCGCCATTAGGGTGCGAGAAGAAAACGCTTGGTTTTTGGTATGTGTAGTAAGTGTTGTAATGTCGAGCTCTGAGTTAGTATACAATCCATTGACGCAATGAGCGAGTAATGATCGGGTTTTACTAGAGTTTTTGCAATTGGTCGGGTAGGAGTAGGGCACGTATGATTTTTACTGATGCAATAGTTATAGCCGGTGGGAATAGAAGTGTTGAGCTTTTCGCGTTGCAGTATGGATAGTGGTGCGTGAGTGACGCGTGCGTGGATCAAGTTTATGAGTGGTCGGTGCTGGGTTGTTCGTGTGCGTGCGTAAGAGGACTTCTGAATGATTATGTGGTGTCTTACGACTTGTCATATAGGTGATTTTTTGGGTGAAGGTGGAGATTCTCGTCAGATATCAGGCTCCAATTAAAATTGATGGAGGAGTGTGGTATGGTGAGCTGTTCGGAGCATATGGGGTGGATGTGTGGGATTCATGAGGATTGTGAGAGTGTTTTAGTTGGCTGGCTTGTTGTCTTGTTTACTTCTGGAGGAATAGTAGTATGGTGTGTAATCTGTTTTTGTTTGGTAGTTGTGGAGGCTTAATCTTATATTGTATCGCATGTAACAAATAGACTTCAAGAGATTTGCACATTTGACATAATATAGAGATATTTAAACGCTCGTTGTACTGACGCTATTATGATTCAGTAATGAGCTGGAGGCCTGATGGTATAATCTGGTAATGATTTGAAAGAGGGGTAGAACCTGCATTTGTATCATAGATTGGCACTTGTTTTTTGATGATTGTTGTTTAATGTTTCGATGGAGTAACTTATTTTTGGGTGAAGGTTAGTTGCTGTAGTGAGGTGTATGTTAATCGGCATTTGTGGTGGTTGGTTGGGTTTATGTTCGTTGTGTTTTATCGGCTGTGATTGAGTTGCTATGAGTTGTATATGATGGTTGGTAGGTGTTAGTGGTAGGCCAGGGTGGTAGGCTAACATCTCTGGTTGTTAAGGTTCTGGAAAAGTTGATGACTATAAGGTCATATAGAGAAATATTTTAATAGATAACAAGGTATTGTTTGACTCCCAGCCGGTTTCAAGAAGGGTAGGTTCTGTCAGAGACAAACGCTTTTTTTAGAATTTATGGAATTCATTATGACTGCATTGACCGGGAGATGCCAGTTGATATCATGGATTCTTCTTTCCGCTCTGTGTCGCTAAGAGGTGTTTGAGTATGAGTTCGCTATGGAGAGTTTGTTAGGCTGATTGTGAACAGTAAGTGAGTATTTGCTGATTGTGGGTGATGGTGCGTGTGGTGGTGGATTTTGGTTATTGGTTTTTGGTGGAGTTGTCGATTGAGAGATATGCTGGTTTGTGGAATAGAAAAGGCACAGTGTTGTTCTAAGGTCTAAGAGTTTGTTTGGAGTGGTGGTTGGAGTCGGGATTTCGAGTTGGAGTAATTGTAGCTTGCTGTGGTGGAGTGTGGTGGGTTCTATGCACGTGTTTGGGTTCAGTGGGTTGTTGGCGACATGTTGTTGTGCTGTTGTGATTTTTATTATTTTGGGTTGGGATAGAGTTTACGTGGGCGCAGGGGGATGCTGGTAATATGGTGTGCTAGATGTGTTTGCGTTAAGTTTGCTGTATGGGTGGGACGTCATGTGTAGTGAGGATATTTGTGCGGGGTATTGTAGTGAATAGGGAATGTCAGTTTTAAAGTGTGTGGTGTGGTGTGGGTGGTATGCTGTGATGTGTAAACTCTGGGTGGGCAGGGATATAGCGTGGCAAGATGGAATTTGGATAGGTGGATAGGGTGTTGGGTTTGTCGGTATTGGTGCGGGTGGGGGCGTGATGGTGTTCGCGGTGGCTGTAGAGTGGAGGTGTTGTGTTGCGCGCGCGTGAGAGGTATGGTGCTCAGTTGGTGGACTCTATGCGATATTTGAGATAATTGGGTGTATTGTTTCTGAGTGTGTGCGTGTTTGGTGTGGTGTTTGGATTCAGGTAGAGTAAGTTTTAGGGTGTGTAGATTTATGTGAGAGGTGGGTCGCTGGAATGTTTTGAAATAGTAGCTAAGGACATGTGGTTTGTGAGAGCAGTAGCTGAGGAGTTGTAGATAGTCAGGGTCAGGAGTGCGTGATTAGCGTATATATTGCCGCATGTGTTAGGGGGTGGTGTGTGGCGTGTGCGAGAGTATGTTTGTTGTGTGGGTGTGTGCTCGTGTATTCTTTGGGGCCTAGCTGATGTTCTGCTTAGATGCAGTGGAGTATTGGGTATGTGTGAGTATTGCCGCGTGATGATATGGATGTGTAGTGGCTAGAGGTAGAGTGAGTGCAGTAATTCAGTACGTGTATTAGTTTGTGGGTTCGGTTGGTGTGTCTGATGGCTGGTAAGGTGCTATGATTAGTGTTGTGGTGTAGCGGGGTGAGTTGGTCTTCGGAATGTTTGTCTGTAGGAAAGGCGATTTCAATGAGAGGGGACATGATACGAAGTCTACAATTGTATGTACATCTATGTGATAATTATGGAGACAAATAAATTCTTATAGTAGAGCACGGATGGGGCAGGGGGCATAACAAGAAAAATTAAGCAGAAGCATAGCATCCTTGAATTATAAGAAGAACAGTTTAGGCAAGTGTTGTTAATTTTGGATGGCTTTGCCAACACGGGGTTGTTGAGTGTGACTCATTGCAACATTTAAGAAAGAAGGGTTGGATGGTTATGGATGGGTTGGGTAGCATATAGTATATTTAGACGAAGCCAAATATTGGCTGTTTTTAGTTACAGTAGTTATAATGGTTATAGCTACTGCAAGTGGCGTGACCATACTTAGTTATTAAGGCATGTGATGGTTTGGGTATCATATCTCATTTTTTTTTCTTGACTAAGCCAAATTGTGGATTTTAGTTACAGGAATTTTGACAAGCCCTAGGGTGCTTGGTGGATTTGGAGCATGTTTGGTTAGTGGTTTGACTGGGACGGTCTCGATAGGCCCATGTGCTTCTTTTTACTGGTCCTATAATTTTTCTTATGCCTCTTATGTTCTTAAAGGGAGTGTTGGATCTATAAATTAAGACTTTTTTCCCGAATTTTTGTTTCATACTCGAAAATTAAATCTAAATTCAAAGCTGTGTAGAGTTTTGTTTATAAAACCACATCAATTTTACGTCCAATTTTGTAACTGATCATTCCCAGAAAGGCAACCTCAGTATATGCAAAATAGTCTGTAGGAGGATGTTAATTTAGCTTGCAGATTTGGTTTCTTAATTTTTGCTGATAAGTAATTTTCGAAAAGTTGAGCTCATTATTAAATGGGAACCCATTCTTCAGAATAATGTTTTGGAATAAGTTCTTTTTTGTAAGAATCTAACATAAGATTCGAAATTTTGTATGCCTGTCAAAAAGAGTTTAATTAAGTTTTTTTTAAATATGAGGAATGAAGGAATAAAATTTTGTCTTTAAAATGCTGTAGAAGTGATATAGGCGAGATTGGTGATGATTGGTTTGGGAAGTTGTGTAAAGCAAAGCGTTTTGGAGGGTATACGTTTGCGAGGGGATTGGAGGAGGGCAAATAATAGTACCCTTATATATAGATAGAGGAGATAAGGGTAACTGTAGGAATTTTAGGAGAATTAGTTTATTGAGTGTAAAGGAGATATATGCTGGTATTTTTTCAAAAGAGATGCGTCGAGTGACTGGAAGGACTGATTGGTGAGAAGACAGAGTGCGTGTTAGTAAACGGGTAGAGGTAATATGTGTGAATCGCAAGTCTCTGTTCATTAGAAACAATGAATTGGGAAAAGAGGAAGGAGAAGAATAGATTGTATTTAGGGGTTTATGGATGTGCACTCCAGGCGTACGATAAGATTAATAGGGAAGCCTATATGGCAGGCTGTTAGGTAATAGATTGTTGGTGAAACTTCTGAATGGATAAGTGTATGTATGTATGGATGAAGTGAGCGTGTGGGAAAAATAGAGTCGAAATGATGGTTAAGATTAATAGCAGAGTGAGGCAGGGTGTGTTATGTCTCCTTGGTTATTTCTATTTGCATATGGATGGGGTTAGGAGAGAATTAGAGGTGGGAAGTGACAGGGTGGTGTTAGAATGATGATGATGGAGAATGGAAGAGAGTGAGGGTTCCCTAACTATTATATGTGGATGATTTATGGTTTTGTGTGGCGAATCTGAAAGAGAGTTTGAGAAGAATTGTAGAGAGATTTGGTGGGTGTGTAAAGGAGGGGTCTGGAAAGGAAACGTAGATAGAGTAATGTTATGGTTGTGTGAGTGAGGACAGTCTGCGGTATGAAGTTATTTTAGATGGTGAACAGCTGAAATAAGTTTTAAATTTTAAGATAAAATGTATTTCCAAAAAGGAATGGGTGATGCAGAGTGTAGCAGGAAAGTTTTGAATGGCAGGAAGGCGGTTGGTGCAATTAAATTGGTGGATGTTAAGGGATCAAGTCTTGAGTGCTCTAGAGTCTTACATGAGGGTATAGTTGTTACCTGTGTTAAATGTATAGTAGTGATACTCATGGTCTGGAATAAGAGGTATGGATCTAAAGTACATGTGTTCAGATGGTCAATCTTAGGGGGGTGTTAGGTGTGAGAAGAAATGATAAATTGAGGAATGAATGAACTTCTTAGAGAGTTGTGTGGTGTGAAGAACGGGGTAAATGTAGAGAATAAATGAAAGTACGTTGTGATGGTTTGTTCATGTGGAAAAGTGTGGAAGATACGTGGTTGGTTAACGGATGTATAGTGGTGAGTGTGGTGGAAATCGACTCTGGTGGGAACCGAAGAAAAAGGGTGATCTGGGGTGAGTGAATAAGGGAATGTCTGTGATTGTTGTGCATAATAGGGTGTGGTGGCAGGGTTTTGTGAGGGGGTATGGTGTGTGGCTAGCGGCTAGGTCATAGGGGAGGTATCCGCGCTTATTTGTTTGTTCGGGATAGGGAGGGTGTAGGCTTGTGTGTCCGTCGGATGGCACGCGGCGAACGCTCTAGTGGTGGGTATTGTTCTGAGTCTGCTGCGGACGTAGGTTCTTCGTGATACAGAAATGTGGTATAGCTATGTGGGGGGCGTGTTATTATGTTGTTGAGCTGTTGTGTGGTTCGTTTGTTTCGGAGTCGATATGCTTCGGTATTTGTCTTTGTTCTGACATAGGCTTCTTGGTCGTGTGGTCGGGTGAGTTGTTTACGGTCCTCGGTTTGATGCCCTGGGTTCTTTGGCGGAGGAGTGGGATGGCTTTGGGGTGTATTGGGGTGGATGATTGTTGGTATAGTATTATGTATAGCGCTAGTGTGGGGTAGAGTGGTGTGTATTATTAGGTTGTTTGGTAGTATGTATATTTAATTGTAGTGAGATTTTGTATGTTATGTGGTACTCTTGAGTGTTATATGAGGTAGATAGTCAACAGGAACTTGTATAGTTGGGGTTCCTTAAAGTATAATCTTAACTTTAATGATTGGTGATTGGTTTGCGTATGATGTTTAGTTAATGATTAGTCTATGGGCAAAATGGTATGTGAGGTATTTATTATTAGTGTTAGTGGGTGTTGTTGGGTAGGTGTTAGTTGCTGGTGGGTGTAGGTTATGGTTTTGTTGGTGTGGTGAGTGTTAGTGATGATAGGAGTGAGTGTAGGGAGTGTATGGTAGTTTAGTGTGTTTATGTGTGTGTGGCAGAGTTTTCTGGTAATAGTTATTGTGCTCGACTGTGTACTTTGGTATGTTGACTCGTATGTTTCCGTTTCGACTGCTTTAGTGTTACTTGAAGCGATTCTCTGATTGGATAGGGTAGGGGGTGTGTGTGGATCGTGGATTCTAGTGCAGGGAGTTCTGTGTTTGGTTGGTTGGTATAGATGTTGGTCGTGTGACTGGTGTAGAAGGAAGTACTTGGACCCAAGCCTGATATATTAATATATATATCTATCTACTATAATAATATATGTATATATATTATATATATATATATATATTATATATATAATATATTTATATATATATCTTACTATATATATGGCAGTGATGGGGCATCGATACAAAAAATTTGCTAAAGCGATACGACTACATGATACACCAAAAATTTAACTTTAGGATCCGATACACCGATATTGCTTACCTTCTTTGCGAGTACCTGATTAACGATAACATGTCTCGCCGATACATGTATCTGATATTTAAATAGATGTTATAAACTATACGTTTATCTTCACCGTATATGTATATATATTTTAATTATATACTAGTCTACATATCATCGCAATTATCTATATATACCATGATTTTTTGGATAAACGATTTACAGATATCATATATACTATATTATATATATATAGAGCTCTACAATTGTAAGAAAATTGATAGATACTAAAAGAATTGGAACCCTGGATTTTCTTCTCAGTCATGAATTTCCTTTAAAAATATCAAACTGCAAAAAACTTTACCCGACAGACGGAATCCATTAGGAATGTAAATTACCAAACTGGAGAGTCTTTCTACTGATGCTGGTCTTTCTACTGGGGTGGCTGTATTTAAAATATAAAAACTGAAAAAACAAAATGACGTAGAGATTACTGTAAAGACTTTTACTCTGCAAAAAATTTGAGAAACCTCATCTCCATCGAATCTTCGCTTGTAGTCGTGGTAATACCAGTTGATATTTCATAATCTCAAAAGTCATCGGCACTACTTTCAGAACTGCATAATCAGTCATGCTATTTGGGCTATCTTTTTGAGGGCTTTATAGAATTCACAGCATTTCTTGGACTCCTTTCCTCCTTTCATTATTGCAGTAGTTTTGATGTCACTGTTTATCGAATTGATAGCCAATTTAACTTTAATCTTGGATTTGACAAAGAGCTAATATTGCTAGTTTAGTTTATGGCAATATATTGCAGATTGAGAAATTTTGAAACCGTATTTGAAAGCCTTTGTATGAGTTTCAGAGTGGCTCTAAGAATAAGGAAGGGGCTTTGTAATTGGGTGAATTAGATTTTTTTTTAAATCAACTTCTGGAGTAGTTGGCAGCAAAGCTCAATAGAAACAATCTAGCTCTAATTAATATATATAGGTATATATATATATATTATATATATATATTATATATAGTATATATATATATGATATATATATATATATATATTATATATATATATATTATATTATAAAAATATTATATAATATATTATATATATATAGTATATTTAATATATATATATATATATAATATATTTACTATATATATATATATATATATATATATATATATATATACATACTATATATATATATCTATTATATTACTTATATATTATATGTTATAAATCATTTGGCAACGTTCATATTCTCAATGAGATAATTTATCTCGCATTATATATAATTTTACAAACTTACAACAGCTCCAGAAAAGGTCAAAGACGCCTTGTCAAAGGGGCCAGATGCTCTTCATCATCTCCTCTATCCTCTCAAGACTCTCTTCTCTCTTCTCCAGCATCCGATAAATTCCATGTCTCTCAATGGTCTCACCTATGTCTCCACCCCATCATCCTATGGCCACTTCCTCTCTTGCTTGCATCCTCTCTCAGGTAACCCCACCATCTTCGCTCATCTGGCTGCATCCTACTTATCTATTAGCCTATCAGATCCCTCCAATCCTCCTTGTTATGTTAGAGTTTCTTGTCTGTCTCCTCTAGTCTTTCCCTCTCACTCTTAAAAACTACATCTCTGCCGATTGTATTTACTATCCCTCTTGTGGTCGTATACTCCATGTTTCTGCCCATATAGTAGAATCGGTGTTTAACATGTCGTCGAATATCACCGCTTTTAACTAAATACTCATTTTGTATATCTTTCAGTATGGGGTACCCTACTCTTACACCTTCCCCATATGTGCTATTCTACTTGTTATCTCCTGTCATTTCCTATTCCTCTTTCCAAATACCCTCAAGTAGTTTTTCATTTCTCCATCCTCTATCTCTCGTCCCTTCCACTCGTACTCTCAGCTTCTCGCCTACTACCAAAATGATTCTCAGTCTTTTATGTGTTCCTAGTCAGGACCGGCTCTCTAAGCTATTAAAACATGGTTCCACCTCTCTCACTATCTCCTTTGCTCCATGCCAGTCTATTCTGCGCATGCCCGAATATCAGTCCTAATCTCTAATTCCTCTCTCATCCTTCTTGTAGTCACCTTAACATCCAGATATTGCTAGCAAACAACTGGTTGGGGAACAGAAAAACGCTTTCCTGTTTGACTCAGTTTCAACACTAAAATCATTGCTTATTCTCATTTGTTCTTACATTACTTTTTTATTCTTATACCAAATCCAGGGCCCTCTCAAACTTTTTAGCCACTGTATTATTCTCTCTCTAGCACTCCATAAGTCCATTCCAGGCGTGATCGAAAAGCTTTTCTTGAACTTGAAAGCTACGTGATGCTCGTTGTATTTTATGTTCGCCATACCTTCTTCTACAGTAATTCTCAGGCGAACATAGTGTAGATCCTGTTGCTGTGCTGTCTGTTCTTTCTATACTCCGTGCTGCGCTTTCTCCAGTCTGGGTCTACTACGCATTCTCAGTGTTTTCTCTTATGTAATTGCTCTTTATGCCAAGTGTTTACCAACAAGAATGTTACCCTGTAGTTGTTACACCTCCTGTATCTTTTTTTCCCTTTTCTATTGGAACTATGATTGACTTTCCCGCACCCCTCTGGTACTCGGGTGCTCTCGTTCAAACACCCTATTTGAACAATTTCAGAGACTGTCTTTCATTTTCTCTCCTCCGTCTTTTGTTAGTTCTAGGGTATCCCATATTCCGAATCTTCATTGTTCTCAGCGAGGTCACTCCACTCTTTCCCAGTAGTGATCTGCCCCCCTCTTCATGCTACCCTCTTTCACTATCTTCTTGCATCTATTCCCCAACTGCTCAATTCAATTTCACAGTTTTTGAAGTGATTCCGTTTATCTCCTGTGTTGTTGTTGATCTCACAAAAACTCACCTTGCTTTCCTTGATTGGCAGCACTTTCCTCCTTTGATCTCGTATATCGTTTTGTCCAGTCTACAAAATCCTCTTCCTTTTTTGGCCTCACATCTTCCATAATTTCCTTCCAACTGTCTCTTTGCTGCCTTTTCTTTTACTCTTCATTTTCACTCTCTCTCTGTTTCATTTCTTACCTCATATACTGGGCCTTGTCTGTTTAGTTCTTATTTTTCAACACCTTCTCATCAATATTGCTTTCCTCTTTATTGCCGTCTTCATCTTCAGTTCATCGCTTCTGATGTCTTTTCTCGTTCCTCTACCATCGCTTTACCAGGGTCTTTCTCTGCTGCCCTTGTTACTTTCTGTTTCTGCTTCCTGACATCTCTGATTCCTTCTAATGTGTTCTAGATCTTCTGACTTATTATTTTGTCATATATTCCCTTTTCTTTGTCACATCTCCTTCGTGACTCCATTAATCCATTTCTCTTTTTCTTATTTTGCAATTGACTTCTTCACCTTCAGGTCCGTCACCATAATCAATAATGATCCGAATATATATTGCTACTCCAGTTCACTTTCACATTTCTCGTTAGCCTACTATCAGACGATATTTTATAGTCTATCATGAAGTATTTCGTCTGATTGAATTCTGCTTGTGATTATTGTTCCTCATCTTTATAATCTGTGTGAACCTTTGAGGTGTCTTGTTGGTAGAAGCATAACTATTCATGAATGCTTTCCTTTCCTCCTTAAATAGAAATCTATCATCTTGTCGTCTCTTCCTGCAATATTTTATTTCTCTCATAGCTGGTACCACCATTCTCTTCCACTCGTCTCTTCCTCCTCCTCATCTTGCATTGAAATCTACATTATATATATATATATATATATATATTTATCTTATATTTATATAATTATATATTATATTATATAATATACTATAATTATATTATATAAGTATATATATATATATATATAAATATAATATATATGTATATACTATAGGGGTATATAGTATATACTATATATATTGATGGTGGTATTCGTTGTAGTGATTGGGTACGGGGGTATTATTGCTTACTTATATTTAGTATATAAGATTTATACTATAATATATATATATATTATATAGTATATGTTCTATATATTATATATATTATATATATATAGTTAATTATATTAGTATATATAATTATATATATGTAAGTATTATATATATAGATATATTTATGATATATATATGATTGTATTATCTGTTTATATGTATATATTATATATTATATATTATAATATATATATATATATATATATATATATAATATATATATATTATATATATTATTATAATTATATATAATATATATATATTTATATATTATATATATAAGTTTTATCTTTTTTTTGTAAAATGTATCGAGTATCGATTATCGATTTTTTCGATACATTTATAGAAAAAGCATAAAGCGATACCGATACTATACATTTAGGAATTGTATAAGCGATACCGATAACCGATACAAATGTATCGGTCGATACGTAGTCGCCGATGCATGTTCAGATACTGCCATCATGTATATATATAGTATATATAATAAATATATTATATATATATATATATATTATATTATATATATTATATAGCCTATAGTGAGGTAGTATTTATATATAATATATTATATATTATATATATAGTATATATATACTCATCTAAATATTATATATATTACATATATATATATTATATTATTTATATATATAGTATATATATATATATATATATAATATATATATAGTATATTATATAATATAATATTTATATATAATAGCTGCAATTTTGAGCATTTGGGATTTCTGAAAAGCGACATTTGGGTTTCGATGGCTTTTCTACGATGTCTGGCAAAGAAGGTGTCCAAGCAAATATTGCGGAAAAAGTATAAAAAGCATTGTTCTTTCATTGCTTGTCTTCAACAAAAGTATCGTAGTAGGTAAATGTTTGAACACTAATACAAGAATCGCTATCTGTGAATATGAAAAGGATTTATTACGTTTTTTTCGTGAGTCGGTCTTGAGCAGAAAATTAATGCCCCAAGCCTATGCCAAACCAGATGGTCTGAGCAACAAGTGCATCAAGAGTGTTTAAAGGAGCACTTTGTACGCATGATGCACATTAGAAAACACTTTTCCATTGATAAAAGAGAATACCCGCGACGAGACAAATCCGGCTTTTATTTTCAGTTGCATTCCGGTTGCGCATGTAAGTCGTCATTTTCATCCTGGCTATAATATTTGACTGGTAAATATCTGACTGCGATTGTTACGATGGCCAGTTTGTAAGTGCTCTCCAATCCAAGATCTTGAAATATCGTTCAAGACCTCGCTTGCATCTTTCAACATTGTGGAATGGTTAAGAGCCTCTGAAAGATGAAGAAAAATCCACAGATGAAGTTTAAAGAAGTCATAATCAAATCGCGCAGCAACTGGGAGCTTGATCTGAGATATACACATGATGTTGGTGGGCAGCAGCACGCAGCACTGTCGGCAGCATACAAAATGCGAGGCAGGTTATGGAGAGAAGATCTTAATAATTCCGGTTCTGGTTTATACCTCCTCTGTAGAATTACGGTTTTCGGAGCTGAAAATACTCTGCTTCTGCTTGATCATATCTTACATCCTTTCACATGCTACTTGGATAAGCAAATCGCATGGAGTTAAATGGAAAAGAAGGTTTTTCATCTTTACGATATGTGTTTTATAAGACCAACTAGAAGAAGAGCGTAGAACTTTGGTACAGGGTAAACTTTGGAAGGACAAAAAACCTGAAGTAGTGAAGAACTTAAAGATCTTGTGTCTCCCAAGTCTTACAGGAGACTGAACCTTGATCTTTCCGGCGGACGAAAAAGGCTTGCATGATACTATCCGCCCAGCCATGGGCACGGGCACCAGTACAGTAAGGGCTCTATCAGTAACGTTGCGAAGGGATCAGACTGGCTAGAAGTTATTTATGGAAGAACTGGACAGGTTAAACGGGCTGGCTTATGATGAGTGTCAGCAGAAAATGTTGTGTTGGCATTGATGAATTATGCTGTTATTTCAAACAGTAAGTGAATAAATTTGCTACCCCCAGTGTAACACCATATACCGAATATTGAAAATTTGATTATTTCTTCTAAAGTTACCAGATCGAGCTTTTTGCTTTAATGCCCCTCCATTCTATGGGAACATGTAAGTGCGTGACAGCATTTGAACCAATATATATATATGGTACTAGTTATATATATAGTATAATATAATTTATACGTAATAGCTATAGTATATCTATACTGATATATAGATGTATGCTATGTATAGTTATTTTTTTAATGACAAAATTCCGAGCAGATGTAAAATTTTCGATTGAGAACTATATATATAGTATATACTTTAATTTGTAGTATTAATGCAAAACATTTTTTATTTTTCATTAACGATGCAATAATATCTTACTTACTAAATTTAATTTTTAGGGACTCTACTTTAAATGACAATTTTTGATTTCTAAATTCTGATATTTTTCTACATTTTATTTTTCTCGATTTTGCGTTTTTACTTACTTTTATTTTTATTTTTATTTTTCTCAATTTAGCGTTTTATTTTTAATGAATTTTATTGACATTATTATTATATTATTATTCATTATTATTATTATGATTTATTATTATATTTTTATTTTGTCATACAAATTGAGAAAGGATTTGCGTTGTTTATATATATAGTATATATACCTATATATATGATATTATAAGTATATATATATATAGTATATATTATATCTATAATATATATATATATATATATATATATATATATTATAATAATATACTATATATATATACTGCTTATATATATAAGAAATATTTTTTTTGCAATTATTTTCGCTTCCATCTTGCTCTGGTCAAAGGTGTGTTTGGTTGGCATTACTGCTTGCGTATTTCTTCGATCGCTGTTATATAATGTCCGTACCGACGTATTCTCTTGATATATATATATATATATATATATATATATATATATATATATTCTTTTATCCCTTTTTACATTGTCATCACCATTTTACCTCCCATCTCACTATTGTTTCTTTAAAATTAAAGACCTTCTCCCAGAACTTCTACAATTCTGTGTTATAATTGTTCTTGTGGTTCAGAAGACGTCTTTGTAGACTCCAGGATACGTTGACTCAGGACTTGTGCATGTGAGCACATAGGTGTCAACTAGAGAACATTTCTCAACCTTCTAAACCGGGCTGTTATTTCTATTTTTGAATCTATCCAGAACATGAAGATTTGGCAGGGTCATTTTTCCAGTTTTATCTCATACCACTAGTATGGTTTCCAGTAAGGCTATCTTTTCTTCTCTGATACTCATGGTCTTATGATTTTCGTCATTTTGTAAATCTTTTGTTGTTTACTTTGATATATTAATGGAAAAACTTTTGATTTAAATACGAAGAATTGTTCTTTAAAAATGATAGTTTTGCTATATATTTATTGATAATATTTCTGTTGTAGTTTGATTTTATAGTGAGTAACTTGGTTTTTTGCATATATAGTTTGAGTATATAGTATACTAAGTATTTTAGTTACGGTGTTATAGTATATTTATAGTTATATAGTGTATGTATGTTATAATATAGTATATGGGTATATTAGTATAAATTAGTATTTATAGTGGTCTATATATACCTAATATATATATTATATGTTAGTTAATAGTTAATATATAAAATCTATTTTAATTATATACTTAGTTGTATATTACTGTACATAGATTAGGTATATATTATAGTATATTATATTATATATATTATATATATAATATATATATATATAATATTTATATATAGTATATATATATATATAATTATATATATTATATATATACTATATGTATATGTATATTATATTATTATATATTAGTTTATGTTATATTAATATATAGAATGATTATTATATATATATATATGATAATTTGTATATTATTATATATTAAGATATAATATATCATATATAAATATATAGTATATACTTCTTATATATATATATATATATATATATAATAGTATATTAATATATATTAGGTATATTATATAGTATATAATATTTTATATATATCAGTATATACTAAAATCCTTGTAATGGTTTTACAGTATTTGTATGGTAGCTGTACTATGTATATTCTTGGCGTATGTAGTTGTATACTAGCGTCTATCCTGTAATATATTCAGGATTTACATTGCTTAAAAATGTAGTGGGGTTAATTAATAAGTACTGCAAGTTCTATACATACATGCGCATACAAATAATCTATTTTTGTATATTTATACTGTATGTTCACGATGTATAAAACTTTTTGAATTGCTTAAGCAATTCTGTTTTTTCATGTCTTTTTTTATTAACATAATAATTATACCAGTCGTTTCCTATTGTTTTCGAGAAGCATTTATTTATTTATTTATTTTAAATATATCAGTCAATTAATATAAGTTGTAGTATTAACTGTTGTTTTTTTATGATCAAGGTCATGTGATTGATCACGTAGTAAATCTTTGGTAACCGAATAGTGACATTCTGGATGGGGTCTTGAAATGAAAAACGAACCCGTTCGTCCGTTTATCTCACTGAGTATAAGATCTCACTTGTATTGTGTTTTGGTAAGTTTTTGATTATAATGTACATTGCTGTAGGTTCACAGGATTGAGACTTATCCAACGAGTGAGGATCGGAACAACTGATATGGATATATCGGTCGGAATTCCTAAAAGTTGTATTTGAATGGTTGTACATGTCATGGGGGCCTGGCCAAAGGTTTGAAATTTTGCTGGAAGAGTAAATTGACATTGCGTGTATTTGATACCACGAACCAATCATTACCCAAGGAAAATACTTTTTTAATAATATCAATTTTGCAACTGATCTATATTGTTTTTCATCATCGCATTTGTAATTTGATATTCTATTTTTTAATAATTTTTTTTAAAAAAATAATTTAGCATTTTAATTATCCATACAAATGTTTCTAGTTTTATGTCTTTTTTATATATATATAAATATATATATATATATTATTATATATATATATATATACTATATCTATATATATTATAATATTATATATATATATATTATTATCTATATATATATATATATTAATATATATATATATATATTTAATATATTATAAACGTCTATAATTTTAAGCTGCCTCTAGCTTGGAAGGCTGGCGATTCCCATGGAGAAGGTAATTCGGATGAAACAACTAAAACTATATAAAACTAGTATCAATCAATTTATTATTATTATTATTATTATTATTATTATTATTACTTTTATTTATTCTTATATATATATATATGATATACTAATATAATTTATATATATATATATATATAATATATATATATATATATATCTATATATATTTATATATCCTATATATATATATATATTATATATATATTATATATTACAATACTACATACTATATATTATATATAATATTATATATATATATATTATATATATATATATATTATATAATATATTATATACGTAGTATATTTAGGGTCCTTATTCTGGTGTTTACGACTCGTCAGTTTTGGTTTTTTTTAATATTTCACAACTTGCAAGGGTATTATCTATATAAATTTCCTTTGGTAACTGAATTTTCAAAAGTTCGAAATCTTTTTAAATAATTTTTTTGAATCAATTTTTATAAAAATTTTTTTCAGAATGCAAATGACGCTGAAGTGCATCAGTTCTAAAACCCAATTAGATTTTGGAATCGGCGTACAAAGGATATTTTAAGAATGTAAAACAAAGGAAAGAACTGAAAACAATATTTTTCAAAAGAAATTCCCGAAAGGAGGACGACTAGGAATCAGAGGAAGTCTATGTTCAGGTATAATTTTTTTATATTAGTATATAGTATATTATATATATAGTAAGTGTATAGTATTATTATATTTATATATATTATTATTATATAGTATATCTAGTAATAGTATATCTGAAAATATTGCTACAAGTTGTCACTATCATATTACTGTCATGTTATTATCATATTGTTACGAGGAACCATTTGTAATTCTAAAGACATTTTTTGCATGTTTCATCACCCCTTTCATGGTTAAGGATTTTCTTAATTTAGTTCCTTAACTGCAAAGAAAACTTGAATTCTTGTACAAGAAAACTGGCAAGGACTGAGAGATCTCCCGACCTTCCAAGACAACAACTTCCTTTGCTCCTTCTGGAATGAGAGATCTCGCTACCTCCCAAGGCAACAACTTCCTTTGCCCCTTCGTGAATGAGAGATCTCGCGACCTCCCAAGGCAACAACTTCCTCTGCCCCCTCGGGAATGAGAATTCTCCCGACCTTCCAAGGCAACAACTTCCTCTGCCCCTCTGAATGAGAGATCTCGCTACCTCCCAAGGCAACAACTTCCTTTGCCCCTTCGGGAATGAGAGATCATGCGACCTCCCAAGGTAGCAACTTCTTCTGCCCCTTCGTGAATGAGAGATCTTTCGACCTCCCAAAGCAACAATTTCCTCTGTCCCATCGGAAATGAGAGATTTTGCGACCTCCCAAGGCAACAGCTTCCTCAGCCCTTACGGGAATGAGACAACACTATTGAACTTGAGAAACTAAGAAAACATTAAAGGATTTAAAATTCAAAAGAAAATATTATTAGAGAGCTTAGAAAAAAATCATACTGAAAATTTGATTATACATTTAGTGTAATAGTTCATAATATTGTTTATATTTTTAATTATTTTTAAAATTCGCTGCTGACAATTCTGGTAGGATCCTATTTAACCATAACTCACAGATTTAAATTTTGAATTTCATATTTCAATCTTTCATTCTATATATTTTTTTAATTAATCGAAATTTTTATTTTAATTTTTATTTTAATTTTGATTAGCTGGGTTTACATTTTAAAAACTAAAAACAATAATTTATTTATTAAAAATCACGAAAAGGGCTGTTTTTCATCTATATAAAATAGTTCATCGCGCTCCGCACGCCTCCGACCACCTACGAGGTCGTGCACAAGCACGCCAGCACGACCCGTCATGCTACCGCACCGTTCTTCTTTAGCATGCGCACCGCAAATCACATATATATATATATATATATATATATATATATATCTACAGTATATATATATATATATATTATATATATATATAATATATATAGATATATATATATATATACATTATATATATAATATAATATATATAATTATATATATATATAATAGATATAACTATAGTATATATAGTAGTATGATATTTTATATATATAATAGTAGGAATAATCATGTGAATCTGGAGAGGTTATATATAATTATATATTTATATATATATATATATATATATATATATATATATATATAATATATATATATATATATATAAAATATAATAAATATATATATAATAAATAAAGACTGTAAAGTGAAGAATGGTGGAAATGAAATGTGTGGAGTTCTGTAACAATGTTCCGAAGGGTTGGATCGAATTTAAAAGGAGAATTTTTTTTTTAAGGCAAACCCTGTGTATGAAGCAATGTTTCATTGTTGTAAGACGCGAAAAGTATTATTTAGGCTTATAAAAAAGAATCTCAAGGGCAAGGTCGAGGTGATCTTTAAGAGATGCGTTTAAAATTCTTTTACAATATTCAAATAACATTTTTTTTTTTATGTGAATTTTTATTCACGTTGTTACAATATTGTAACAGAATTCGTGATTTCATTGAGAAAAATAAAAATAAAGGGAGGATCAAATAAATGAGGAACATTAGTTAGTTATCTGATAGAAATTGTAAAAATATTCAAAAATTTTAAATGAAATAAAAGAGTTTTAAAAATGTTTTCATTTCCCCTTAAAAAAAAAAACAATCAGTAGGAGAGCTTTTCTCTAGGTATCGAAACCAGAACCTTCACAACACGAGCTTGCCACTCTATCATATACGCCATGCCTGCGTACATCTGTTGGGACTGTGGATTTATTTCCAACATGGCAACATATCTTTATTCTACATCGATATGAAAATTTAAGAAAGGATTTAAATATTTTTGGAAACTAACAAATCCCATCTATCCTAACCTAACCTAGGCCTAATAATACCCCTTAAATGGAGCTGGCCGAGCACCGGATTTTTGCACACCGCACCGCACCGCTCCGCAACTAGAGATCGAGCACCACACCGCACCACACCGCACCGCACCGCACCGCACCGCACCGCACCGCACCGCACCGCACCGCACCGCACCGCACCGACTACCGTCATCTTACCCGCACCGTCTCTTTTGCAATGCGCACTCGCACCAGGGCACACGGCCACGAGAGAGGGGTGCGGCGCGACCACACACGGCATCTCGATCAGCCGACATATATCATATTAGTACTACTAGTAGTAATTGATATATAATATACTAATAATATATCCTAGATAATTATAAATAGTATATATATATAAATATATATAAATATAAATATTAGCATCAAACATCAAATATATATATAGTATAGTATATATACGTATAATATATATAGTTGATCAGTTATATGTAATATGAATCATTATATAACTATAACACTACTATATTGACTAGAAAGGAGGAGTATATACTATATAGATTTAGATAATATTATATATATAATATAGTATATATATAGTGATATAAGTATATATATATAATATAAAGATATATATACTTAATATATAAGTATAATATATACTATAATGGTATCACTGGGAAGGATGGTAACGATGTCGGTGAGCGGCTCTGCTGCAGATCGCGGAGCCATTGATAATTACTACACTTTTGGGCTATAGGAAGTCTTAGAGTACATCCCGTGGCCACTGAGACAGTGCCAAGATGGTTCCCTCCATACGTCCGATTAGGCACGGCAAACCGGATTTTTGCGGAAACGCAACCAGGGGCGTTCCGACACGCGGGACGGTCGATGCACACAGCGACCGCAGCCGCAACACACGCCATTGCATCCTAGCTGCAGGCCACGCACCACACCGGTCTCTTTTTTCAGTGCGCACCGCACCTGCACCGCACCGGTTCTGGTGCCGTCACCGCACCGCACCAACATTTGCGCACCACGCACCGCACCAAGTAATACATAATATATAATATATATATACCGTAGATATATATTTAATTATAATATATATAATATATATTTATATATAATAATATATATACTATATAAAAAATTATGATTAATATATATATATTAAACATATTACCTATCACATATATATATACTATATCCATATAAATCTATATGAGCAGGAAAGTAGCGCTCCTTTAAGCGATGAGATTCCCTCACCATACTGAAGCCAACATATGAGTCTTAGAGTACAACTCCATGGGCACTCGCAGTGCCCAATTGTTCTTCTCTTTTGTGCTCATATCCATATTCTTCTCACGACGATGGAGTAAGCTCTTCCTTATCACAAACCATAAAATACAATTCATTCTTTTTTCCTACCATCAAAATACATTATAACTACACACTTACGTATTAAAACGAAAAATAAAAAATGGTGTAAAATGGCAGCCATCCCCGATTGGCCTTGGAGAAGCCTATAGGGTAGCGTTCCAAAAAAACCCTGACTCATATCAACCAGTTAAAATGCAATTGACAGCACTCGGTGATGGAGAGTCTGGTGGCCTTCAGAACGAAATTGCCGTCCACGACCAATTTTTGAGGTCGATCGCCCTTCATTCATAAATTTCTGCATGACCGTTTCTCGTTTAATCTAATTTCATTTTGTTGACAGTCACTCTTCTCATCCTCGTAAAACTCAAATCTGTTAACTTACTAATCGCAAATTTAGAGTTTTTAAGGCAGTATCGCCTTCAAGCTCTACTCTCTGTTGACCTAATACTATATATCTTCCTTCAATTTCAGACAGGAAGGCAGTTGTGCAATGTGTGCAATCGTTTGTTCCCGTGGCTTTGATTTGAAGTTTCCCGAATATTCTACCTAATGGCTCAATATAAACTGTCATAATAAATTAGAACACATTCTCTTTGCTTCTTCACATTTCTCTGAAATCATCATTCTTGGTTATTTCAACGTTCTCCCTGGCCACTGCTTTCCTCTATTCTCAGATACAAGTTTTAATGAATCTTTGCTAGGGCTTTTCTATCGCAGAATTTTACCTTGAAAAGTTAGTGGGCAGTTTCCTACTGCGTATCTCCCGATGCTTTGAGATGAACCCAAACATTCTAGACCTTTTTCCTAATCTCTAATTCTTTCATTGTTCTGTTAAATTCTTTCCTCCTCAGGGTCCTCCGATTACTCTCATATCTCTGTTTTCTGTTCTATCTCTTCAAGTGTTCCGCAGGAAAGACCCCCGACTACGGCGAGATAACGTTTTTGGCACTTCTTGGGTTTTGCTAACGGGTCGGACTTACGGTCATACTTCTAGTGATTCCCGATGGCATGAACTACAGTTTCCGTGGAAGGGTCTCTCCGAAGTGTGCAAAACCGCGAGTTAATTTCTTCTCTGGCATGGAGGCGTGCACGCCCATGATCTTTACATTCAACTAAAACCTAGATAACCTTGGTTTTAACTCTGCTTGTTCTCGGGACTTTGCCTTTAGGGAATTACTGTCATCTTGAAATTCCAGAAACCCTTGCCACTTCCCACGCAATATATTTCATCCAAAATCGTCCAGAAATCTAATTTCCCATGACAAGACTCACTCACCACAAAATTCTATTTCTCAGTAGAAAAATTGTGCCAATAATCTTACTTCGGCTATTCCTCTCCCTCACGGTAAATTGCTGACATTTTCAAAAATCGGTAAATCTTAACCTTTGCTTATCTTCGCTCTTACCTTTTTTTAGATAGTTTGTCGGCACATGTCTTCCCATAACTGCCCGATTTAACCTTCCACTAAAGCCTAAACTCTTTGTCAACCTTTCTCCTTGCTAATTCCAACCAATAGACGATTCCAGTGTATTCCTTCTTCCCCCGTACCTCTCAAGCTATTTATAGCATAATCAACTTGTAATTCTTATTCAAAAGATGTTAGTTTTCTGCTTTTTTTCACGATAATTATTTTAATAAGAAAGCTTACGGCTCTGATGGTATTCCTACTTCATACGTTCTCAAAATTGTTGCTTTCAAGCTTGCAAATTGCCCTTGTTAATTATTGTTCGCTCTGTCTTTCTTCTTGGGCCTTTTTTTTTCTTGCTGGAAAGGTGTGTTCTGTACAAAAAGGGAACAATCTCAGATGAGTATCCATTAAATAGTGAAAATTAAATTACAGAGTATAGAACAATCATTTGTAGATGTAGTAACCTAATATAAAATGAACTCCTAATTAGAGTAATAGTAGAGCTGCTAACTGGATTAGTACATCTTACAATATCCTTTAATGGGATGAAGCTGTGATATCTTTGCTTCTCGATAAATTGGAATGGATGTTGTGTGGAATTTAGTTATAATATTTCTTGTTGTCAGTAGGTACCTAATCTTTTCTTTGCCCTTGAATAAAATTCCGCCCATATGGAATCCACTACAGACTGTTACAGATTCTCAGACTCAAGTTTCAGTATCCTTGTTTGTATTCTGACGCGAATGATCGATGACATCTAGGGCTACGGAAAGGGTGATGGATCCGTTAGATAAATTGGAAAAGTTACGATGTGTGATTAGGAGAGAGCGTTTGCAAGATTGGTGGGCAATGAAGACGACAGACATTGTAGTCAGTGAATCTTTCCTCATCATTTCTCGTGATGAGTTAACAGACTGTTTCTTATCTGTAAAATAACAGATAGCTCCACTTTTTGTGAATGTAGGAAGGATGAGCGAAAAAGAGAAAGTACACAGCAGAAACAGAAAGGAACTTATCAAATCTGATATAGACGAAGTATGGAATGCACTTTCTGTTCATATCAACATTTCTATCAAAGCCATTGGAAAGGTGCCTCATATGACAAAGAGCGTTCAGTGCCAAGCTAGAAGCGAGTCCAGAGTGGTAGATAATATACATTCACAAGAGACACGCCATTATAGGACCCTACAAATGAGTTTAATCTAGCTACTTTGTATTTTTGGACGTCAAAATTATTAATTCAGAAAAATAGATTGGAGATGCCCAGTCCATTAACAGGTAAAAACCCACATCTAATAGCAATGTTGGGAATTCGTCTCAAGATACAGGAATCTGATATAATGCAATCACACAACAGACATTGAGACCAATCAAACCCAAATAGAGACAGAACGAACCTGCTCTCCGAATGAAGGTTTTTGATGGATGTCAATCTTGGGTAATGCTCACAATTGATGTCGAATTATTGAAACAATCTCTGGAAGTGAGAGGCATTACGGTAGGTCCTCTGTGAACCTAAGTCGATTAATGAACGAGCAGGCACAGACTTATTCTTGTGTCTTACTGTTATGGGGCTATTGTGTAGGAATCTAAGATTTTTGGGAGGCAGATGACTGTCCGATATTGATACACAAGTGGTTGTGGTTGCTAATACCAGAATTAGCTGTTAAGAAACTTCAATATTCAGACGCACTACTACTATATGTCTGGCACAAAGTATTGTTGTTGTACCGGTTGTGTATGTTGAGGTTTTACCCTGAAGTGTTCAGGATGGATCACAGAAGAAGAAGTAAGAGTGCAGGCTTCCTACTCTATACATGGCGCTAGGTTTATAAGGACAGAGTAACGTGTGAATAGGAGTTGAGTGGCTTTTTTGCACATGGAATGTCACACTATTATGGGAACGATATGTTTTCAAGCTGGAACAGTTGCGCAGGGGGCGAGGCATTAAAGCATATGACACAATCATGGTCGACGCATTTATGAGACCTCTTGTTGGAGAGTATTCTCAAATAAACTGTTGCGCCTTGTCACCTACTAAAGAAAATGACTATCCACAGGTATCCATGCACAACTTAATTTTAATTTCAGAAATGATGCTGTGAATATTGTTGACGAAGATTGGAGATGAATGATCTATCCTTTTTTACACATCACCTTAGATTATTGAAAGTATGGACTTGTTCAGAATGGTACAGAAGGAAACTATTTTCGCCATTTCTGTTTTCTCCTTTTTGAATCAAAAGAAGGACGAGGAAGAACCAAGAAGAGGGAGAGTGGAAGAAGAAAAGTTAGGAGATATTATGACGAGTACTATCTATGAGATGATTGATTGTGTTCTTTGAATATGAGGTTGATGGCACGATAGTTGTTTCTGTCGAGTAAACAGCTGGCACGTCCTCCCAAAAAAGAGAAATAGGAAGTAACGATTTATCACACCGCAGCGAGAGTATGACTTCAGGATTAACTTATACACCAGGAAGTGGAGAATGCGCTCTCTTGAAAAAAAGTTCAACTTTAAGTTCCTTAAGTTTCTTCAAGTTAGTGAGGAGCTCGTAACACACCTTTAAAATGAAGAACCGGATAGGTTCCAACTCAAGCCAGTTTACACACGTCTTCAGGAGGCGGAGCGAATTCTATACTTCTGAAGTAAAAATAGAGTCGATGAATTTGTGACTGTTCTGATGCGCTCAAAGTCGAGAATAAGTGGTTTGCCTTAAGATGCGGTTCAAAGATGCAGACACATCACGATTGACATCCGTTGGGCCTTGACAAAAGAACTTCAACGTGCTCCTTCAAGAGCATATCGCACTCCTTCAAATGTGATTTTAAATATTGAAGGTTGATAGCCTTTGAAAATGTCCTTCTCTTTTTCTCGAGTCATTAAATCATTGGAGGTGTTAAAGATAAGAACTGGAAATTTAGGAGAGAAAAGACGGAAAGGAGCAATTGAATTTGTATTACTAACATACTCTCCGAGAATTTAATCCAGTCAGATCACACTTGAGTTAAGGCAGTGAACTTTATTAGCTGGTAAGGTGAAATAATACGAGAAGCAGTTCTTCCTTTTGAGTTTTGAGCTTCTCTGAAGAGGCACACAGAGACTTTCTCGAATCTGATTTATGAGAGATAATGACTGTAGTCTAATTTTGAACAAGATGAGAGTGACAGCTGGTATATGAGGAGCCATACTTTAATATGTGGTAGCGTATCACAAGTGGCTGTAAGCTTCTTAGAAGGCACTAGTTTATGAGCTATAGGTTAATCGACATTTCGTTAATATGTTGGGAAGCATATCCCGGCTCCACCATATAACTTGTAAGGCCTTCAAATGGAAGTGCCGTATTGGAGCATTTAAAATTGTCGACTCATCGACTGAGTACAGGACAGATATATTTTTCAAAACATACAGGTTATTTTAACAACACTCGAGATCGTAAAAGGTGGAGAAGCTCTATCAGCCGATTCTCTTCTATAGGAAAGTTTTACAACAGAGAGGTGTAAGCTTTCTTCTAAATGACTGTCCGCTTTTTAACCTAAGAGGATCCACGTAAGTCTATATAGAAGGAACTTAGACGTGGAGTAGGGGACTGAGCATTTTTACCTCTCCTGATAAGAGATACATGTATAGATCACAATTCAAGGTATCTTGCTAATAAATCAAGCGCCTCTATTTCAGATCTAAGTACTTTCTATGAAATGATTCACATTATTAGATAATAGGTAGAAAGTGATAATAGTATAGGATGAATATGGCAATTAAAATGTAGAAATAATAATTAAATAGTATAGTGCGCAGTAACTATGTCAAAAACAACCACATGTACAAATAAGATCATTAATGTTGATAGAGATTAAACACCTATAGTATATAGTAATATAATATGTGACGACGTGTCGAATGTAGACTTTGCAAAATCATCACAAGCCATAATAATTTTTTGTGCCAGCTCAATCAAGGCTATGTCAAAAAAAACAAAACACATGCACCAGTCAGACTATGTCGGATAAACAAGACACTCGGGACAGTCAGTACCACTAAGCACTATGTTATCTAGAGTAAAAAACTATGATATAGACCACGCACTAGCTATGTCGAAAAACAATATGACTCTCGCAGCAATAGATCCATAGTGCTCGAAAAAATTATACATCTTGATTGCCTTAGCCATAAGACTTGTGAGGACAAAACACATACAAGAAAAATCTGCATTGTTTTAATTTACATGGCTTTCATGCATTCTCAATAGAAAACACTTTGTTTTTAGTAATATCTTCCGTTACTATACCATAGCTGCACATAGAGTGATGTCGGAAAAATAAACACCAGTCTGCGCATAGAAACTAAATTGATTCGAAAAATACAACAACAGTACCAAGCGCCAAGGCTATGTTCGGAAAACGAACCTGTGAATTAGAGATATGCTCGAAAAACATATGAACACTGCATCCATAGACTATTGTCGGAAAAACCACGAAAACATGCGCATGACTATGTCGAAAAATCAATAACTGCGCGTTCTGAGACTAGGTGTATTGTAAAAAATAAGCGCCACTAGAGATGTGAGCAAGCATAGACTAATGTCTTGAAAAGCGCGTCCAGAAATTAAACAGCGCATCGGCGGATACAATGCCTGGAAAACACGAACGATAACAGGCCGCACTCCATCGTGACCATGATCAATATCAAATTAAACCTGCGCAATAGACTTTCACATCTAGAAACAAGAATGAAACCACTCGGAGCGCGATAGGACGCAGAAGTGAATAAATAAATCCCTGCGGCACAGACTATGTCGAAAAAAATAAACCTTGAGCGCAATCGAGGACTAGATGTTTGAATGAGAAGCCAATCAGCACTGCCAGCTCACATAAGGGAACTTATTTGAAAACAAGCACTGCCGCGGACTCAGAGGCCGATGTCGGAAATCGTAGGGTACCTGCGTCTATTGCGACTAATGGTCGAGAGAAAGCAAACCGACTAAGGAGGTGGACGCACCATCAGACATGGAAGAGTGTCGAATAAATAAAGCACCTAGGGCATTAGGAACGAAAATAGTCGAACACAAAAGTAAACACTAGTGCGAACATAGTAATTGCATCTGAAGGGGAACGATAGAAACAAAATCACCTGCGCATACGATGCTTCTGCACAATGAAAAATACAGTCTTACTCGCCTTGGGTGCATACATAAAAGGAATTGTGTCAAATGTATACAGTAAATTTCATCCGGAACATGACGCAATTTGAAGATGGTGAAAATCAACTACGACTTTTGTAATTATTGCTTTTTTAAAACATAATGTCGGGGCGGATATAGAAGCATAATAGCCTCCGAGAAATATTACTCGAAACACTACACGACACATTAGACCTAGTCGGAAAGAATATGATCAACTATGCGAACATTACGACTACGTCGGAAAATCCTAAACAGAGCAATGGAGACCTTTATATCGAATAAACAATAACTGCGCATAGACTGATGTCAAAAATTATAAACACTGGTAGGACCGGCGCATTAGACTTATATTATGTTCGAAAAATAAATCATTCTGAGGAGAGCGCATTAACGCATTTATGTCGAGCAAACTTATAACCTGGACGCGCATTTAGACTTATGTGTCCGAAAAAAATACTGTACATAGACTATGTGAAAAATAAACAGTTTGTTTTAAAGTCGTCCGCTTTGAGGACGCATAGCGAAAGCCTTAGAGGTGGATACCACAGACAAAAAATCGCAAGCAGCCTGAAGGTAGCAGTAAGGGCTAAGATGAGGCGAAATTAAACACTTAGGCTACATACGCGATACTGTCGAATAAACCGGAAATAGACTAAAAGACTGGCCAAAGGAAGAATGTCGAAAAAATAAACCCTGCACAAAAGAAAGCAAGAAGGAAAAGAACACTGTATAAACACAATAGAGAATATTTTATATATATGCGCAATGACTATGTCGAAAAATAACGCACTATGAGCAAGACAAAACGTGTTCCTGTAGACTGATATTAAGACTGGAATATTTTTTGGCAATAATCTTAGGATATGCATCATCTTTTGCATGATTTAACTAGTCTGGGATCTAGCGACTCGGTTTGAGAACTTATTTTTTTTATGCAATATGATTCTAGTATATGACATTTCTATTGCGATTTTAATAGTTTGGATTAGCACTCGATTTACAAAATATAGCTCTATAGATTGGACTAGTTTTACAATGTTTATAGGAGACTTCGACTGCATTCCTTTCGAAAGATTCTCAAACAAATGTTAGTAGAATGGGAAGAGAGGTAGTGCATAACGCAGTTTTAAGTTTTAAGTTGATCATATGTGAGAAATCGCCAAACAATTTCGTCCTAAAATACTTCTTTTTTTCACTGGGAATTAAGATACTAGAATAGTATTCCTGTTTGAAAAACTCAAGTACGAAGGGGGAGATATCACGACTTTCACACGCAGTTTTACTAAACTATAGTTTTGGCTTTGGTTTTTTTTTGCAACCTATCTTCATAAAGATAGTCTATAGGTTACTATTTACACCCTGTGATCAAATGCTTTCAGAAAGTTTCAAAGGAAGGATGAAAAATGGAATTCGCAAACCTTGTTGGTTCGAGTACACAGAGTTAAAAAGGAGAAATAATGACTGAGAGAAGCCTGTCAGAGACGAGGACAACAGAATTGAGGTGGAAAGGAACTAAGTTAATTGGCTTGGGTATATGTTAGTATCAATAAAGTCTAGTCTGATTCGATCGCTTTCTGGGTTATTTAAAGAATGTTTTTTAACGATGTACTTTAGTATTAGAAATTACGTTTCTTGGGAAAACTCAAAAACTCTCTTTCCGTTGTTGGCCTATGAGTCGTAGCGTAAGAGGCAGTGGCGCCTAGTCACCTAGTCCGTCATTGAGCCAGCGCAGTGGAAATTCTACCGGGGTAGTAAAAGTTCCAGAAATACGTATGTGTTGAAGTTGAAAGACAGACCCCATAAATATAAGATAAACTGCCTAAGTGCCTGTTTTCCGTTGTTGGTCATAAGCGTACGTAAGAGAATAGTGGTCTTCTAGTTTGTAAGTTCTGTAATCATCAACGCACAGTGGACGTTTGTACCTATGATGTGAAGTTCCGAAGAGTAGATGATCAAAACTCAGAGAATAAGAACCGTGTATGTTGTTATTTTGATAGTTTAAGTACTAAGACGCTGTTCGATTCGACTCGCTCGCTAATTCTAAATATATTCTAGTTGTCTTTCTAGTTTTAATGGCTTTCTAACTCTAGATTAACACTTATATATTATGCGTATGTAGGTTTTAGTGTTAGATAGTCGCAACGTGTCTAGTAAATAGTACAAACCACAAATGTTTTGATCATAGTGCATGCTATCTTGAGTACCAAGGCAGAAAGATGATTAAAAAAGAGTAAGACCTTAAATAGCGAGACTACTCAGTGGTCTATGCTTCGCCCTGTAAACGTAAAGTGACCTTGAAAGGCCAGGAGTGGGAAAGTGAAGTAGGACCTTAGTGAAGATCCCCAGTCTCCCCTCCGCTTGTCAATTGGTTTGAGTTGGAAAGAAGGAGAAGGTTTTAAGATAGAAATAGTGCAGCGTTCTTTTTGCGTAGAAATATAGAAAGCCTAGTTATCTGTTTGAGAATACTTTTAAGGATATTTCTTTAGTTTATACAATAACTATTTTAAGTTTCTTATCGAACTATGGCAAGTATTTTATAATATTTTCTTACGATTTATTGCATGTATGTGTAAGCTTTTGCGTAGATATAGAGCCTGGTTAGCATAACGAAGTTCGTGATACTTTTGAGATATTAATTTATTTACGTTTATTTATTATATTTAATTTAGTGTTTAAAAGAACCCAGAATGCTAGATGTTCCGAACCCAAAGATATTTATTGCCTAGATAGACTTTATTTATTGTAATCTATGGTGGTACCGGAGTTTTTACTGTACGGTGGTTAAATAAATTTAGTAATATAAAATTTAATAATAAAGAAAAAAAGGATTTTCTATCATCTTTGATGGAAAAGATAATAAAGATAATAACAATGCAGGCAAGAGTTAATGCCAACTAACATTTCTTATAGATTCATATTGGTATAAAAGCATACTCACATCTTAATAGTTAGAAACTACTTTTAAAAGTATTGGTCCGCATACTAATAGTATTAATATTATAGTTTTGATACTAACCTCAGAAGGGATGTTTGAAAAAGTATAGTACAATTCAGGTAGCTGACGGAGTTAGCTAATTAATATTTTTCGAAATTAGATTCCTAAACAGCTTATTTAATTCGAAATTAAAGAAGTAATTTTTTTTACTAAAATGTTAATTTTCTTTTTAACAAGAATGAAACTAGTGCTTAATTGTCGTAATAACATTATTTATACTTTTAGTAGCTTGGGCCGCAGATGCTTTAAACAAGAATGTAATATTTATTATTAACAGAATTTTCTGTATATATTTGTGAGGGCCTAACTCACCGTTTCTTATTACATAAATGCCATAAAACTTCTTACCAATACCAAAGATTAATTATCATCTCAGCAGAATATATAGTTTTTTTCTGCTGTTTTTTAAGTTAATATTTTACTTGAGTTCGAAAATGCGGTACGAAAGTATATTTCATTAAGATATTAAAAGGTATTGTATTTCAGTATATTTTCCTGCCTTGATTGGTCGGATTTGTAGGCTTCGATCTACCCTGAAATCTAAGGTTTAATATTTTTTAAGTTACAACTACCAAAACTACTACTACTACTACTACTACTACTCAGTGGCGTAAATAACGCCCCCGCAAGCCCCGCGGTGCGGGGGGGCGCAGGAGCCGAGAGGGTGCAGGAGCCGAGAGGGCGCAGGAGCCGAGAGGGCGCATGGCGGGCAAGAGGGATGAGCACTTTTTCGATGAAAACTCCATAATGAAAGCTCTCTTTCTATATATATTATATAATAATATAAGTATATATATATATATATTATATATATATCATATATATATATATATATTATATATATATAATATTATATATATATATATATATATAATATATATATTATATATA
>JABUQX010109698.1:0-15566 GCA_015478945.1 Trachelipus rathkii
TATGTCAACTTACATGATGTAAGACAGTGACCTACTGGAAAAGTACCAACCTAAAATATGGGTCAAAAAATATTATAATGAAAATATGAAAATTGGAATTATAGCATCAACGTTAGTGACTCTTGTTTAACTTTTTACCTTGGCGCAAACAGTCTTTTAAATTTAATATAGAATGTACGACGGTGACCTATTGAAGAGATCCAACATATCAGTATCTATTACCTTTTTAGTATGCACTCAAATTAGGTCTTGAAATTTAAGTAAAACTTTTAACTTTTACCTGAGGGGCAAACAATTTTTATTTGACCACAGAATGTAGATAGTAAAAATCCAGAAAGAAACAAACATGTCTTGGTATATTCTACGTTATTTCTTTGTTAAGAACCCATAGGACATCCTAAAAATTATGTCAAACTGCGATGATATAAGACAGTGAACCTACTGAAAAAAGTTCCAAACCTAAATATAGGGTCAACAATATTTGAAGAAAATATGAAAATTGGAAATATAGCATCAACAATCTTTAACTTGACCACATAATGCCTTTTAACCTGGGGGGCAACAGTCTTTAAATTTAAAATAGAATGTACGACGGTGACCTATTGAAGAGATCCAACATATCAGTATATATTACCTTTTAGTATGACTCAAATTAGGTCCTGAAATTTAAGTAAAACCTTTTAACTTTTTACCTGAGGGGCACAGTCTTTAAATTTACACAGAATGTTTAAGATAGTAGCCCTACAGAGAGAACAACATGTCTGTATATTCTACGTTTTTTTTTGAAGAGGGGGGGGGGGAAAAAACCCCCATAGTACGTCTAAAATTTTTTTAAAACTGCATGATATAAGACAGAGACCTACTTAAAAAAAACAAACCCCAAAATGGTGAATAAAAATTTAACTGACAATATGAAAAAGGAAAATATAGCATCAACGTTGTGACTCTTGTAACTTTTTACCTGGGGGGCAACAGTCTTTAAATTTAAAATAGAATGTACGACGGTGACCTATTGAAGAGATCCAACATATCAGTATATATTACCTTTTTAGAATGACTCAAATTAGGTCCTGAAATTTAAGTAAAACCTTTTAACTTTTTACCTAAGGGGCAACAATCTTTAATTTGACCACAGAATGTAAGATAGTAACCTCCAGAAGAGAAACAACATGTCTGTATATTTTACGTTTTTTTTTGTAAGACCCATAGTACGTCCTAAAATTTATGTCAAACTGCATGATATAAGACAGTGACCTACTGAAAAGTACCAACCTAAATATGGGTCAAAATATTTGAATGAAAATATGAAAATTGGAATATAGCATCAACGTTGTGACTCTTGTAACTTTTACCTGGGGGGCACCAGTCTTTAAATTTAATACAGAATGCACGACGGTGACCTATTGAAGAGATCCAACGTAAGACCCATAGTACGTCCTAAAATTTATGTCAAACTACATGATGTAAGACAGTGACCTACTGAAAAGTACCAACCTAAATATGGGTCAAAATATTTGAATGAAAATATGAAAATGAATATAGCATAAACGTTGTGGATTCTTGTAACTTTTTACCTTGGGGGCAAAACAGTCTTTAAATTTAAGTTATGAATGTACTATGATTTGAACCTATTCCGCGTTCCAACTTATCAGTAGTTATATATATTACCTTTTAGTATGACTCAAATTAGGTCCTGAAATTTAAGTAAAACCTTTTAACTTTTTACCTAAGGGGCAACAATCTTTAATTTGACCACAGAATGTAAGATAGTAACCTCCAGAAGAGAAACAACATGTCTGTATATTCTACGTTTTTTTTGTAAGACCCATAGTACGTCCTAAAATTTATGTCAAACTGCATGATATAGACAGTGACCTACTGAATAGTTACCAAACCTAAAAATATGGGTCCAAAATATTTGAATAAAAAATATTGAAAATTGGAATATGTAGCATCAACGTTGTGACTCTTTTAAACTTTTTACACTGTGGGCGGCAACAGTCTTTCAACATCTTAAAACAGAATGGTTACGAACGGTGACCTTATTTGAAGAGATCCGAAAACCATATCAGTATATATTACCTTTTTAGTATGACTGCAAATTAGGTCCTGAAATTTAAGTAAAACGTTTTAACTTTTAAACCTAAGGGCAACAATCTTAATTTGACCACAGTGTGTAAGATAGTAACCTCCAGAAGAGAAAAAACATGTCTCTATATTCTACGTTTTTTTTTGTTAGACCCATTAATACGTAAAAAAATTTATGTCAAACTGCATGATATAAGACAGTGACCTCTGAAAAGTACCAAACCTAAAATATGGGCAAAATATTTGGAATAAAAATATGAAATTGAATATAGCATCAACGTTGTGACTCTTGTAACTTTTCACCTGGGGGGCAACAGCAACAGTCTTTAAATTTAAAACAGAATGTACGACGGTGAAACTATGAAGAGATTCCAACATATCCAGTATATATTACCGTTATTAGTCATACAATTAGCGTCCTAAATTAAGTAAAAACCTTTTAACTTTTTACCTGAGCGGCAAACATTCTTTAATTTGACCACAGATGTAAAGATAGTAAATCCAGAAGACAATATATCACTCGTCGTATATTCTAGCGTTTTTTTTTTTGTAAGACCATAGGACATCCTAAAATTTTTATGTCAAACTGCCATGAATAAGACAGTGACCTAGTGAAAGTTCCAACCTAAATATGGTTCAAAAATATTTGAATGAAATATGAAAATTGGAAAACAGCATCACGTTGTGACTCTTGAACTTTTTACCTGGGGGCAACAGTCTTTAATTTTAATAGAATGTACGACGATGACCTATTCAAGAGATCCAACATATCACTATATATTACTTTTTTAGTATGACTCAAATTAGGTCCTGAAATTTAAGTAAAACCTTTTAACTTTTTACCTAAGGGGCAACAATCTTTAATTTGACCACAGAATGTAAGATAGTAACCTCCAGAAGAGAAACAACATGTCTGTATATTCTACGTTTTTTTTGTAAGACCCATAGTACGTCCTAAAATTTATGTCAAACTGCATGATATAAGACAGTGACCTACTGAAAGTACCAACCTAAATATGGGTCAAAATATTTGAATAAAAATATGAAAATTGGAATATAGCATCAACGTTGTGACTCTTGTAACTTTTTACCTGGGGGGCAACAGTCTTTAAATTTAAAACAGAATGTACGACGGTGACCTATTGAAGAGATCCAACATATCAGTATCTTTTACCTTTTAGTATGACTCAAATTAGGTCCTGAAATTTAAGTAAAACCTTTTAACTTTTTACCTGAGTGGCAACAATCTTTAATTTGACCACAGGGTGTAAAATAGTAACCTACAGAAGAGAAACAACATGTCTGTATATTCTACGTTTTTTTTTGTAAGACCCATAGTACGTCCTAAAATTTATATCAAACTGCATGATATAAGACAGTGACCTACTGAAGAGTACCAACCTAAATATGGGTCAAAATATTTGAATGAAAATATGAAAATTGGAATATAGTATCAACGTTGTGACTCTTGTAACTTTTTACCTGGGGGGCAACAGTCTTTAAATTTAATATAGAATGTACGACAGTGACCTATTGAAGAGATCCAACATATCAGTATCTATTACCTTTTATTTACGCTTCAAAGTAGGTCCTGAAAATTTAAGTAAAACTTTTAACTTTTTACCTGAGGGCAACAATCTTTAATTTGACAACAGAATATAAGATAGTAACCTCCAGAAGAGAAACAACATGTCTGTATATTCTACGTTTTTTTTGTAAGACCCATAGTACGTCCTAAAATTTATGTCAAACTGCATGATATAAGACATTGACCTACTGAAGAGTACCAACCTAAATATGGGTCAAAATATTTGAATGAAAATATGAAAATTGGAATATAGCATCAAAGTTGTGACTCTGGTAACTTTTTACCTGGGGGGCAACAGTCTTTAAATTTAATACAGAATGTACGACGGTGACCTACTGTAGAGATCCAACATATCAGTATATATTACCTTTTTTGGACTCAAATTAGGTCCTGAAATTTAAGTAAAACCTTTTAACTTTTTACCTGAGGGGTAACAATCTTTAATTTGACCACAGAATGTAAGATAGTAACCTCCAGAAGAGAAACAACATGTCTGTATATTCTACGTTTTTTTTTGTAAGACCCATAGTAGGTCCTAAAATTAGTGTCAACTGCATGATATAAGAAAGTGACCTACTGAAAAGTACCAACCTAAATATGAGTCAAAATATTTGAATGAAAATATGAAAATTGGAATTTAGCATCAACGTTGTGACTCTTGTAACATTTTACCTGGGGGGCAACAATCTTTAAATTTAATATAGAATGTACGACGGTGACCTATTGAAGAGATCCAACATATCAGTATCTATTACCTTTTAGTATGGCTCAAATTAGGTCCTGAAATTTAAGTAAAACCTTTTAACTTTTTACCTGAGGGGCAACAATCTTTAATTTGACCACATAATGTAAGATAGTATCAAACAGAAGAGAAACAACATGTCTGTAATTCTACGTTTTTTTTGTAAGACCCATAGTACGTCCTAAAATTTATGTCAAACTGCATGATATAAGACAGTGACCTTCTGAAAAGTACCAACCTAAATATGGGTCAAAATATTTGAAAGAAAATATGAAAATTGGAATATAGCATCAACGTTGTCACTCTTGTAACCTTTTACCTGGGGGGCACCAGTCTTTAAATTTAATACAGAATGCACGACGGTGACCTATTGAAGAGATCCAACGTAAGACCCATAGTACGTCCTAAAATTTATGTCAAACTACATGATGTAAGACAGTGACCTACTGAAAAGTACCAACCTAAATATGGGTCAAAATATTTGAATGAAAATATGAAAATTGGAATATAGCATCAACGTTGTGACTCTTGTAACTTTTTACCTGGGGGGCAACAGTCTTTAAATTTAATATAGAATGTACGACGGTGACCTATTCAAGAGATCCAACATATCAGTATATATTACCTTTTTAGTATGACTCAAATTAGGTCCTGAAATTTAAGTAAAACCTTTTAACTTTTTACCTGAGGGGCAACAATCTTTAATTTGACCACAGAATGTAAGATAGTAACCTCCAGAAGAGAAACAACATGTCTGTATATTCTACGTTTTTTTTGTAAGACCCATAGTACGTCCTAAAATTTATGTCAAACTGCATGATATAAGACAGTGACCTACTGAAAAGTTACCAACCTAAATATGGGTCAAAATATTTGAATAAAAATATGAAAATTGGAATTATAGCATCAACGTGTGACTCTTGTAACTTTTACCTGGGGTGGCAACAGTTTCTAAATTTAAAAATAGAATGTACGACGGTCCACCTATTGGAAGAGATCCAACCATATCAGTATAATCTTTTTAGTATGACAAAAAAATTGGGTCAAAAAAATAAAATAAACCTTTTTTTTTTTTTATTGAGGGAGAAAAATTTTTTAATTTTCCACAGAATGTAATAGTAACCTACAGAAGAGAAAACAACATGTCTGTATATTCACGTTTTTTTTTTTTTAAACCAAAGGAATACCCAAGATTATGTCAAACAACATGATATATGACAGAGACCTACTGAAAAGTAAAACCTAAATATGGGTTAAAATATTTGAATGAAAAATGAAAATTGGAATATAGCATCACCTGTGACTCTTGTAACTTTGTACCTGGGGGGCAAAGCTTTTAAATTTAAAATAGAATGTACGCGGTGACCTATTGAAGCAGCATCCAACATATCAGTAATGTATTTACCTTTAGAATGACTCAAATTAGCCGTCCTGAAATTTAAGTAAATCCTTTAACTTTTTACCTAAGGGCAACAATCTTTTAATTTGATCAACAGAATGTAAGATAGTAACCTCCAGAAGAGAAACAACATGTTCTGTATAATTTACGTTTTTTTGATAAGACCCATAGTACGTCCTAAATTTATGTTCAAACTGCATGATATAAGACAGTTACACCTACTGAAAAGTACCAACCTAAATATTGGGTCAAAATATATTGAATGGACAATATGAAAATTGTAATAATGTGTATTCAACGTTGTGACTCTTGTAACTTTTTACCTGGTGGGGCAACAGTCTTTAAATTTAATAAGAATGCACGACGGTGACCTATTGAAGAGATCCAAACGTAAGACCCATTAGTACGTTCCTAAAATTTATGTCAAAATACATGATGTAGACAGTGACCTACTGAAAAGTACTAAATCAAATATGGGTCAAAATATTTGAATGAAAATATGAAAATTGGAATATAGCATCAACGTTGTGACTCTTGTAACTTTTTACCTTGGGGGCAACAGTCTTTAAATTTAATATAGAATGTACGACCGGTGACCCTTTCAAGAGATCCAAACATATCAGCTATATATTTACCTTTTAGGTATCGACTCAAATTAGGTCCTGAAATTTAAGTAAAACCTTTTAACCTTTTACCTGAGGGGCAACAATCTTTAATTTGACCACAGAATGTAAGATAGTAACCTACAGAAGAGAAACAACATATCTTTAAAACTACGTTTTTTTTGTAAGGACCCCATAGTCCGTCCCTAAAATTTTGATGTCAAACTGCTGATATAAGACAGTGGACCTACTGAAAAGTACACCTAAATATGGCGTCAAATATTGAATAAAAATGAAAAATTGGAATATAGCCATCAACGTGTGACTTTCTTGTAACTTTTTACCTGGCGGCGGCAAACAGTCTTTAAATTAAAAAACAGAATGTACGGACGGTGACCATTGAAGCAGATCCAAACATATCAGTATATATTACCTTCTTTGTACGACTCAAATTAGGTCCTGAAATTTAAGTAAAACCTTTTAACTTTTTACCTAAGGGGCAACAATCTTTAATTTGACAACAGAATGTAAGATAGTAACCTCCAGAAGAGAAACAACATGTCTGTATATTCTACGTTTTTTTTGTAAGACCCATAGTACGTCCTAAAATTAGTGTCAACTGCATGATATAAGACAGTGACCTACTGAAAAAGTACCAACCTAAATATGGGTCAAAATATTTGAATAAAATATGAAAATTGAAATATAGCATAACGTTGTGACTCTTGTAACTTTTTACCTGGGGGGCAAACAGTCTCTATAAAATTTAAAACAGAATGTACGACGGTGACCTATTGAAGAGATCCAACATATCAGTATATATTACCTTTTTAGTATGACTCAAATTAGGTCCTGAAATTTAAGTAAAACCTTTTTAACTTTTTACTGAGGGCAACAATCTTTTAATTTGACCACAGAATGTAAGATCGTAAAACCTAGAGAAGAGAAACAACATGTCCTGTATATTCTAGTTTTTTTTGTAAGACCCATCTAGTACGATCGAAAATTTATGTCAAACTGCATGATATAAGACAGTGACCTACTGAAAAGTACCAACCTAAATATGGGTCAAAATATTTGAATGAAAATATGAAAATTGGAATATAGCATCAACGTTGTGACTCTTGTAACTTTTTACCTGGGGGGCAACAGTCTTTAAATTTAATATAGAATGTACGACGATGACCTATTCAAGAGATCCAACATATCACTATCTATTTCTTTTTAAGTATGACCAATTTAGGTCCTGGAAAAATTTAAGTAAAACCTTTTAAATTTTTACCTAAGGGCAACAATCTTTAATGTGACCAGAAAATGTAAAATAGTAAACCCTTTTAACAACAACATGTCTGTATATTCTACGTTTTTTTTTGTAAGACCCATAGTACGTCCTAAAATTTATGTCAAACTGCATGATATAAGACAGTGACCTACTGAAAAGTACCAACCTAAATATGGGTCAAAATATTTGAATAAAAATATGGAAAAAATTGAACCATCCCGACTGTATCTACGTAGCTAACCTCGAGATGACTTGTCCTGTATACTGCTATTCAACGTGAATAGATAGCATTTAGTAATAACTCTCCATCGAATATTGATATATATATATTTAAAAATGAGTAAATATATAAGATATATATATATATATATATATATATATATATATATATATATATATATATTATATACATATATATTTTATTATATATATAATATATATATATTATTTATATATTAATTATATAGGCTAATAATAACTCTTTACTATTTACTATATTTTAATAATATTTATTAATAATATCTAATGATATATATTAGTTATATCTAGTATAATATATATATACTAGTATTAGTATATTAGATATATCAATACCTTATATATATATATATATATATTAATTGTGATATATAGCTCTAGTACAACCATGGCAAAAGGAAATTGCCGAGGTCGCAACTAACACGTGATTAATGCTTACAGTCCAATTACACACCCTCACTCCATCAGTATCTTTTACCTTTAGTTTTTCTCAAAATAGGTTCCTGGACAATTTAAAAGTTAAAATCCACAATTTTACGCGCGAAAATGACGTCACCATCTTAGCTTTTTTAAGATCGCTTTAGTGGCCTTTTGAAGTTACCAAAAATTTAGATGTAAAGTCTAAGGTTGGCAGACGCACCAGCTGCGGTGCGGTGCGGTGCGTGATGCGTTCATTTTGGTGCGTTGCGGTGTGGCACACAATTCCAGTGTCCGGTGTGATGCAGAGCGCGGTGCGCAATGAAATATAGTTGTGCGGTGCGGTGCGATGCGGCAAAAATGACTTTTGGTGCGGTGCACAAAATTCTGGTGCTCTGCTAACCCTAATGTAAACCAACGGACTGTAAAGGAAACTATTTTCCTTAGCTGTCATTTGTATCTTAACGTTTATGTGCCATTTAATGTAAATTTTTATAATTTTTTCAATAAATTTGTTAAAAGTATATTATAATTTTTAAAATTTTTTATGAAATTTATTTATTTACTACGAATTAACAACTAATACTCGAACCTAGGATTATCAGCATAATTAAGGTATTTAAGCCTATTAGAAAACACTTTCTTAAGTGCCATTATTTTTTAAATTTGCCAGTAATAGGCTTCATTATTATTTTGTTGTGTTTGCTTATAATAGAGTTTCTCAACCTTATGTTCATATCGGGATGTTTTTTCGTGCCCCGGCAATATAATTAAAAAAAAAAATATTGTAAGAAAAATAAATTGTACTTTATTTAACTGTAATGCATTCATCATGTAATAAATTGTAATTTATAAACTTATAAAGTAGGTATATATTAATAGTGAGGGGGGAAAAATACAAATTTAATTGTGTTTGTCATTCCTTCAATTCATCAAAAACATCAATATAGGGTTGCAAAGAGGTAGACCTACTCTAATGATTTCTTAATTGTGCTTTCATAATTAACATTGCCGAGAATCATGATTCACATAAGTTAAGTTTTTGCAAACTATAGTAACACCTTCATTGATTCTTTATGAAAATTTGGATATTCGTTTTTAATTTGAGGCCTGCAAATGTGATATTACGTATATAACTGATTTATATTGTAAACTCAACAATATGAATTTGCAGTTGCAAGGAGGTGATATAAATCTCCTTAAAGCAAAATTAGTTATTTACTCATTTATTGCGATGCTTTTAGTATTAAAACAAAATATTGGTCGTAGGGAGCTGCCTCAATTTCCGAATATGGCACGGCTGGAAACTCCATATTAGAGTGACGATCTCCTGAATTTTTGTTACCATTTGAGCTTATTGCACGAGGATATGAATCTCAGATATCAAGATCTTGTAAATCTCCAAGTACCAGATTGGTTAATCAATCCGTTTTCCGTGGAGTCCACTATGCAAATGGAGTTGATTGATTTACAAAATGACATCAAATTAAAGCCCCTCTTTAAATTATCATACCAGGAATTTTGGCTACGAAAGGATATTCCTGAAAAGTACCCAAAGTTGTGGGAAGCTGTAAAAAAAATTTTATTGCTTTCCCAACTTCCTATTGGGCGGAGCGCAGTTTTAGTGCTGTTGCTTGACTGATAAACAAGCAAAGAAACCTCCTACAAGTCGTCAAGAGGGGTGATTTTTGACTTCTTTTAAGCAGCATTGAACCTTATATAATAAACTTTTCGAGAAAACACTAAAATCAACCATCACATTAAATATATACTGTAAGTATAACCTTAGGTAAGTTATCAAATATGTTTTTATTTGCTGAAATTCCTTTAGACTACGCCGTTTTCCATGACTCCTTACGAAAATTTTAACACTCCGTTTTAAGTATAAAAAATCCTAATTCTGAATTTTGTTTAGATAGAGATCAGGGTTACTTACTTTTGGTTTTTCCCCCAAGGTCAGGTAATACCTTACCCCCTGGCGTCCCAAAAATTTGAATAGTAGAAATATTAGGGTTCATAAAAAATTTAAAAATATTTACTTTTTGTTGATATTAGATTTTAAACATTTATTTTGTACTTGTAATAGTGTTTATCATTTTGTATTCAAAGTTAAAGTTTTGGTAATGGTGGGATGAAAATAAATTGGGGATTTATGTGGGCACTCCTCCAAAAATTTTTGGGAAACATGGTTTAAAGTTTTTACCCTTAGTCTAAATGCGTGATTCAACACAAGACATAACAAATTATCAGAATAATAGCCACTATCGCCACAATATAAGGGTGGTAAGCTATCATCTGATAAAAGAAAATTTACATTTTTATTACAGGCAGTATCAATATTACAATTATTTGCACTGTGTTTTCATAATAATTACCTCTATTAATTTAAATAGGTATATATATATACTATACTTATATTATATATTATTATTATATATTATATATATATATAGGTAATATATATAATATATTTATATATTATCTATATATAGTATATGTATATATACTACTTATTATATAATTATTATATACTTTGAAATGTGTATTGTATAATCTTTATATATATATATATATTATATATATATACTATATATATATATATAATAGTATCATATATATAGTAGTAATCATGATAATATAGTTCCCTCTATCCCCAGCCTTAAGGGTGAGGTGGCGTAGCATACACCGAACAGAAATAGTAGTTGAGAGGAACATGACGCAAGTCGAATAAGAGAAGCCACCTTTACTTTCCCCTTATATATCCCAAGTGAGAATGACGTCGCAGTCGGAAAAGTCCCACCACTAGAGGTTTCATGGAAACTGCGACAGCCCACAGTGTTATCTATGGGGGGTTCATCCCTGGGAAACCATAACCATGCCCCTTAGAACACGCCCGCCATTTAGGCTCGTTATGCAACTGTTCTACTCTGCCTTTCATATATATATATATATATTATAAGTATGATATATAGAATTATCCCTATATATCTATAGTATATACTAATATATATATATTATTATATATATAATATATATATATAGTTATAGTATATATAGATATATACTTATTATTAATCAGGAATAGTTATTTTGTGTTGATAAAGAAGGAGAAAATGGGAAGATAATGTTCCTCTTATAGAATGGAAGTTAAGCATGAAAAGCTCAAAATCAAATACATTCCTTACGTTACTTATGTACTTGATAAGCATCGCAAAGTGTTTGTTTTCGAATTTGGGCGGAAGTGTATGGGTTCATGGGGGTGTGGGCGGAGTGCCTGATTCAAACACATAATTTTGTATCACTTCTTCTCTTTTCCAGGCAACCCTACTACTGCAGATAAAAATACATGATAAAAATAATAATAATAATAATAATCAATAATATAATAATGAACTATAATAATAATATAATAATGAAGATAATGAATATAATGAATAATAATAATAAATAATAATGAATTATAAAATAACTAATGAATAATTAATAATAATAATAATAATAATAGATATAATAAATAATAAATAAAATAATAATTATAATAGAAAATAATTACAATAATAATAATAATAATGAATAAATAAAAAAATAATGAATTAATAATAATAATTTAAAATAAATAATATATAGTAATAATATAATATAAAATAATAATAATAATAATAATAATAATAATAAATAATAAATAATAATATAATAATAATATAATAATAATAATAATAATAATGATGATGATGATGATGATGATGATTTAAATAATAATATAATAATAACTAATCAATAATAAATATATGATAATAATAGAATAATCATTTGAATTATTCTTATTTTTTATTAATAATTATATATATATTATATTAATATAATTAAGTATATATATATAATAGTATTATATATCTAAGTATATATAAGTATCATAATATATAGTTATATTATAAATATATATAATACATATATAATAATTAAAAAAAGTAGGAATGATTTGCACTATCTTATCATTAAAACGATTCGGAAATTCACAAAATAGAAGAAATTGATCAGGTGATTATACAATTACGTCTCAATTACGTCTCAATGGCTTAATGGTAGTATTAAAACGTGTGTGAATAAATTAAATAGGCGCAAAATATATCAAAAGTATTTCTTATTATATATACTATTATATATATAATATTATATATATACTATTAATAATAATATTTATAGATTAATATATGATTATTATATATATATATATATATATATATATATAGGTTATATATGTATAGTTATTTATATTATATGATATAAGTATTAGTGTTTTTTAGTGATGGATCGAATAACCACAACCGCTCTAATATTTTGACAACGCAACTGCAACCGGCAACCGCGGTTTGTCACTAGTCTACACAACCTTAATCAACCGCAACCGCGGTTGTTACTGGTCTTTACCAACCGCAACTGCTTTTTTAGAGAAGTTATCTTTTAAAAGATACTCTCATATGCTATCATAAACTTTTTCTCTCCCTCTCTCTTTTTTTTTATTATATGAAAGAACTAGGATTCCGTTTGTCTTTACGTATTTCCACCTTTATAACACGGATCAGTACTAAGGACGATTGGTTTATATTAATGAAAAATTGTTATTTTAATAAAACTTTAATAAAATGGATTAATGGTATAATTTGTCAGTGGGTTGTAACTTATCGTATTTTACCATTATACATAACCCTAAAATTTATATGTGAAAATGGAGTTCATTTATTAATAAGTGGCAACCCTCCTGACTAAAACTCAACAGAAAACCGAATTTCTTGTTTTCCATCGCACGTTATCTAGAATGCGTTCATTATAAAGGGAAATTTTTTGACAATTCTTATGTTTTTGAGGAAGTTCAGGCGAAATAGCAAAACAATTGTAAGGAACTTTCTTCAGAGTATGGAAAAGAAATATCTTCTAATAGACATCCTTAAAGAATTAAACTGGCAGAAATTAAAGGCAACCTTTGAACTCCAAGCCAAATTCTGCTTGAAACTATAAATTGTCATGTAATATCGAGTAGCGATGATGATGATACAGAAATAGTTTAATGAAAGTGTATTGGATGAAACAGCAAAATAGCAAAAAGAAAAAAGAATTGGTCCGAAGATGATCATCTAATGTGGTGGAGAGAGAACGAACATAGCTGCAAAGAGTTGAGATGAGGCTAAAAGTATTTTGTAATGCCCAATCTATGTAAGTTATAACGATACACCTTTTGCAGGGTGTGGATTAATTTTATGAAGAGAAAAGGATGAGATTAACAGGAAGAAAATTCAGAAAAATTGTTATTCCCTAAATCTAACGTTGCCGCTCTAATTCAATTACAAACGCATAGTAAAGAAGCCTTTAGTCCGATACCTTTCCAGTATCCCATGGGGGGGGGCCGGGGGGGCGCCGGGGCGGCCCGGAGGAATAGGGGAAAGTGGATGGTGTTGCGCTTGTGCATGGGTCCTCGTGGTGGCGACCTGTGTAAGCTCTTTGTAAACAGAGGCTGTAAATTGCACATTAAAAGCAGAACTTTTGTGAATTTTCAGATTAATAATAATAATAATAATAATATAAGGATAATAATATAGATAATAAAAAATAACCAAAACGAATACTAACACTAATACTATAATAATATTACTGCACTAAATAATAATAATAATAACTATAATAATAAGATAATATAATATAATTAATATAAGTAATGAATAATAATAATAATAATGATATAATACATAATAAAAATATAATAATATAATAATAATATATAATGATGATGATGATGACTGATATGGGATGAAATGAATGATTATTTGGAATAATTATGATGTATGATGATGATGATGATGATGGATGATGAGTGAGAAAAGGAATTTAATGATGATGATTGATGATGAGATGAATGATGATGATGATGGATGATATGATGAAGAATAGAAGAAGATGATTGATGATTGATGGATGATATGATCTGCATGATGATGACTCTGATGATGATGATGGATGATGGGATGATGAATGAGATGATGAATGAGAACAATAATGATGATGATGATGATGATGATGATGATGATGATGATGATGATGATGATGATGATGATGATGATGATGATGATGATGATGATGATGATGAGAATGATGACCGGATGATGTGAGTGATGATTGATGGGATGTGATGATGAAATATGATGATCGACCAAAATTAATACCTCACTTACCAATAGCAATGGCAATAAGACAGATGCTAAACACGATGAATATTATGATGAATACAAAGACATACACACGTATGCTGCCCACGTAGTGGTTAGTCTTAGGGGGTTCTGCCTCTGGAGGAGCAGGGCACGATTGCTCACAATCAATACAACGACATGTATAATTACCATCCCTGTTGATAATAATACTTATATATTAATATATAATATATATATATATATATATATATATATATATTATATTATATATATATATTATTATATTATATAGTATATATAATAGTATAGTGTGGACTATACCGGAAAAGTTGGACCAGGTATAGCCGACTCGAACTAGAATAAAATATTATAATAATGATTTATGTATGCTTTTAAACCGATTGACGGATAAGTTGCTTTCGAAAGGATTGTTGTATACTTGTATAGAGCAAGTGGAAAGTATATACCTGTTATTAATAATAATAATAATAATCATAATAGCATAATAATATAAAATTAATAATAATATAAGTAATATAATAATACTAAAAATTATAATAATAATAATAATTAATAATAATAAATAATAATAATATAATATATAATAATATAATAATTAATGAATAATATAATATTATCTGATAGATAATAATATAATATATAATATAATAATAATAATAATAATATTCATTTTTACAATTGGTTTGATATACTATCATTTTCCTGTTGCATACATAATAATAAATAATAATAATAATAATAATAATTTATATGAATATAATACATAATAAATAATAATAATAATGATATAACATATAATAATAATAATATATAATAATAGTAATATTAATATAATATTGCCGGCATCGGCTGCGTTTCACCGAACGCAGTGTTCAGCGCTTGCCTGCGGTTATTCAGCGCTTCTGTCTCGAATTGGACCGAAAAAGATAACTTGAACGTGCTGGATTCAAACCGAGCAGTTGAACTATA
>JABUQX010109699.1:0-5000 GCA_015478945.1 Trachelipus rathkii
TTAATGTGAGGTGAGGATGTCAGGTGGTTATTTAAAATGAGGCTTGAAATTTGACTTATGAAGTTACAGGAATGGGTAAACCATATAAGGTTAGGTTCGCGGGAGGAAGGTGGAAGGTTCCTCGGCTCCCATTTTTCCTAAATAATACTGCTGAGGTTTTGGTGGGTGAGAAATGGAAGCCATGGGAATTACCCCATTGTGAAATATTCTCAATAGCTTAGTTTGAATTGACTTTTTCCAAGGAATGAAGCAGCCTGAACGGGCAATATATAGCGCCCAGGTCATACAACATAGAGAGAAAAATTGACGCGTCCCTGGGAATAGAAATAACGATGTTTATTGGAATCCGAGAGTCAAATATTAATACAACTTAGAACATGCAACTTGCAGAACACCTTCAATCCAGAGTAAGGTGGCGTGATAAGAACAGAAGAGCACCGAACCTGGATGAATCTGTTTGACAGGAGGCGTTTAATATAGAGTGAAAGCTGTCCTCGGAAACCGAGAGTGTGCTGTTTAAGAGAGAACAACAGTTCTCCACGTTGTGTCATAAAGCTTTTTTCAAGGATCAAAAAAGACCACCAAGAACCATCCCACCAGTTGAGAAGGCTTCATGGATGTCATGACCAGTTTTAAAGGGATCCGCGGTCGAAAGATTTTTTCGGAAAGCCAACTGGATATTTGTAGATTAGCCTGGCGACTCTCCAGAACAGGGAGAAGGTGGCCTGAATCATTTTCTCCATTAATTAAGGAAAAGAGGAGAGAGAGGTGATGGATGTTTTTAGAAAGGATAAATTTGATTTGCTCGCTGTCACTGAAACAAAGATGAAAGAAAACGGTGAAAATGAGTGGTATGGTGTGAAATATGCATGTGCTGGTGTGGAAAGGAATAAGGAGGGGGGAGAGAAGAAGTTACAATTCTAATGAGTGACATGTGGTATAGAGCTATGGAAGATTTTGTGTGTGTGAGTACTAGAATTCTAATGGTTAAATTTAAGTTTGAAAAGGTCAAGGTATGAGTGGTTGTGACATAGGGTCCATCTGAGGGTAATGTTGAAGAGAGTGCGATTTTCTGGGATAATCTGAATGATGTTTTGGATGGGGTGAGTATGAGTTTCAGATTGATTGTGTTTTGGGTGACCTATTGGTTGGATAAGGTGATCAAAAAAGGGATGGTATAACAGGTGGCTTTGGGATGTCAGGAGAAAATGAGAAATGGTAGGAATGTGATTATTAATGTGAGGAAGAAGGTATGTGTGTAAGTATATACTTTTCTTTAAGCACAAGAGTATTCATAAGTATACAGAGTTGGTGTGGTAGAGAGGTATCGAGGTGAAAGAATGATTGATTTTGTGTTGGTGAAGAAGGAGATGTTGAAGTGTTTGGAATGTTAAATCAGTCAGAGGGTTAGGATGGGATTATCCGATCCAATTTTGTTTTTTTTATGAAAAAGTTAGATTTTTTAATAGGGGCTTGGATGGAGGGAAAGGTGGGCAAGAAAAGAGGTAGGTAGACATTTGAAGTGAAAAAAGTTAAGTGAGCAAGGTAATAAGGATAAATATTCAAGAGCTGTTTGAATATGAACAATTGAAACTGAACGAAATCTGGAAGCAAATCATGGATGGGGCTGCTAGATAGTGCAAACGAGCAAGTATGTGGATGTGTTAAAGTGGGAAGGAGAATGTTAACAATGAGTGGTAGAATTAAGAGGTGTGATGCAAGCGGTTAAAAAGTAAAAAAGAAAAGTGGTTAAAGTACTAAACAAATGATGAGGTTTTTTTAAAATTGCATCTATAATACGAAAGGTCCAGAGAAAGATGTTTGGAAATATATAAGGAAGAAAAAAGGAATACTAAAAGATGCATACGTAGGAGGAAAAAAGAGGTAAATGAACAATGTTTGGAAAGAGGATGAATAGGAGACTTACAAAGGAGTAGGAAAAGCTCTTCCTTGATGGAAAGCGCGAAGGTTAAGAATGATAATAAAAGGGAAAATCTGGTTTTGAATAATGAATAGGGATGGTGCTTTCGTAACTGATGAAATGGATGTTTGAGGAGAGTGGTGGAGGTAACAACTTCGGAAATCTGCTTAAATGTATTGGCAGTAATGGAAAGAGGTGGATATAATGTGCTGGTGCAAAGAAGGAATAGGAGATTTTTGAGGAATGAGGTCATTAGTAAAGGAGGGGGTAATGTGTAGAGGGAGAAAGTAGAAGAATGATAAATCTGCAAGTATAGATGAAATTACTGGTGAAATGATCAAGAATGGAGACGAGATGGTGATTAAGTGAGATTTGGTAGTTTGTGTAAAATAAAGCGTTTCTGGAGGTATAGTTAAGAAAGGATTGGAGGAGAGTAATACTAGTACGCTTATATAATGGTAATGGTGAATAAGGGGTAACTGTAAGGAATTATCAGGGGAATTAGTTTTTGAGTGTTTTTAGGGAAGATATATGCTGGTATTTTTGGTCGAAAGAGTAAGTCGAGTGACTGTGGGGATGTGATGTGGTGAAGAGCAAGTTGCATTTAAATTAGTGAGGCAAGATGATGTGTGGATCAAATCTTTACATCTTTCTGTGTAACAATGAAGAAGTCGAAAGTGATTTGTTTAATATTAAAAGCGGAGTGAGGCAGGGATGTGCAATATCTCCTTGGTTTTTCAATTTGTATATGGATGGGGTTATGAAAAAATTAGAGGTAGGGGTGGCAGGGGAAGGTGTTAGAATGATGGAGAATGGAAGAGAGTTCAGGTGCCTATCTATTATAGCTGCGGATGATTTGGTTTTTGTGTGGCAAATCTGAAAAGAGTTTGAAAGAATTGGTAGAGGGATTTGGCAGGGTGTGTTAAAGGAGGGGTTTGAAAGCAAACGTAGATAAGAGTAAGGTTATGGTTGTGAGTAAGGATAGTATTCGGTGTGAAGCTATACTGGATGTTGAGGAACTGGAACAGTGTCTGAGTTTAAAGTATTTAGGATATATACATGTTGGATGAAAGGGAACGGATGATGCAGAATGTAGTAGGAAACGTTGTGAATGGCAGGAAAAGTGGCTGGTGCATAAAATCCTTGGTGGGTGTAAAGGAACTAAGTCTTGAGTGGGCTAGGGTCTTACGTGAGGGTATGTTGTTGAGCTGCGTTAATGTAGAGTAGGTGAGACTATGGTGCAGAAAATAATGAGGTATAGATCTATAGTACAAATGTGTTCAGATGGACATCTTAGGGGCGTGTTAGGTGTGAGAAGAATTGATTAAATGGGGAATGAACGCATTAGGGAGTTGTGTAGTGTGAAGAAAGGAGTCAAATGAGAGAATAAATGAAATACATTGAGATAGTTAGGTCATATGGAAGGATGGATGATAGTCGGTTGGTTAGCTGATCTATAGTGGTGAATGCTGGCAATCGACCGATTGAGAGAAACCGAAGAAAAATTGGATTGAGTCAGTAAAAGGAATACGTAAAGGGGAGGAATGCGAGTTTGGCAGGGGCGAGAATAAAGGTGCATATAAGAGTGATGGCGGGGGTTTTTATGAGGAGGTATGGTTGTGGCCCACCTGGGCCAAGGGATGAACCTACATTGAAGAAAGCCACAGTGAGGATCCGTCGGGTCTCGAGAAGCTCTAAGGTGGATTTTTCTGACTGCGAACGAGTTTTCACTTAAAGGTATAAGGGGACGTAAGGCGGACTTTCTTTTATAATTACGTCATATTCTTCTACTACTTTTCAGTTTCGCATGTGAATGTGGATGCACCTTACCCCCAGATATGGGGAAAGGAGGTGGGTGATGATGATGATGATGGTGTATATAATTAGTGATGGACCGGATGTCAAAATTTGACTGTTTGCGGATGCGGAATGCGGATGCGGATCTTAAAGATGATGAGGATGCGGAATGCGGATGCGGATGCGGAATGCGGAATGCGGATGCGGATGTTTACTCTTTGAAGTTTGAATTAAAATTATATATATATATATATATATATATTTATATATTATATATATATATATTATATATATATATATATATTATATATATAGTATATATATATATATAAATAAATATTATATATATCTATATATATATTATATATATTATATATAATATATATATAATATATATATATATATATATATATTATATATATATATATATATTAGTGAGTGTACTCATGACATGAAAATGATTATGTATATCTTATCATCTTACATTCGTCTCCCAGTCCAGTGCTTACGAGCCGTTGTCACTTCGTGAGGCCAACCTCCACTTCCATCTTGTTCTATCCATCACGATCCTATCCGCCACAGCTCATTTTATTGCAGGCATCTGGTTGGTTTCCTCAAATGGAATCCTCTACTGTGTGCCTCTCCACCTCTTCAACCGGTCTTCCCTCGGTCTCACTCCCCTAGAACATCTGCCGGTTCTCCACCTCCACCTTCTGCATCCTCTCCACGTGTCCCATCATCTTCAGTCTGGGCTGCGTCCACTTTATTCATCTGGGTTTCACACCCATAGCTCTCCCTCACTGTCTCGTTTCTCACTCTGTCTCTTCTCTTCTTTCAACACTGGTCCTCCTTTAGCACATTCATCCCGCTGTCTGAAATTCCTACTCTCACTCATCTCCCTGTCATGAGCTTCCATGTCCTTCCCGCTCCATACAACAGTATCGGTCGTCAACAATCCTCTTTATTGCTCTTTTCAGCCTTCTTGTTCATATATTTTATCTTTCAGATGGGGGTATATCTGCTCTTACAATGTCCTGCCATATACTGCTCAATTCCTACTCGTAATTTCCCTTTGCACCCCCTTTCGTTCTTTCCAAGTGCTTTCCATGATATTATAACTATCCACATTCTATAATTCTTCATACCCGTCACCTCTCATCCATCAACTCCTCCTTATCCTCTCTGCTTATACCATTATTTTCTGTTTTCTCCACATTCATAATTTAATCCTGTTTTCTCTCAACTTTTTGCGAAACACGAGCACCATTTGCTTCAACACTCT
>JABUQX010109699.1:25000-27508 GCA_015478945.1 Trachelipus rathkii
AGTTCGTTGATTTGATAAATGTTTCATTCATGAAATTTAGCTTTAAATCTAATTTCTTTCCAAATCGATAAACTTTATCACAATAGTTGACAATTATTTGTAATAAAAAACATTTTTATTTTTTTTTTTTTGTTTTATTCATAAACTTCAATTTGCTATTAGAACAGCTGATCAAAATTTTTGTAAACAATCAGTCGATTATGCCCGAAATTCGCTGCTAAAAACTGGATTAGCATTTCTTATTCAAGTGTTAGCACAAATGCAAAACGAAAAAAACTGCATTTAGATACCATAAAAACAATTATAATGCTAAAAGAGAACTGCCAGGAATGCGATAACTCAAATATATTTTATAAATAATTTTTTTTTTATTATATAAATAAACAAATAAATTAATAAATGAATTAATCAACTAGATGCTGAATAATAATGTGCTTTTTCTTTTTTTAGCTGAGTTTGATAATATAATTTAGCACCTTGCATCCGTGGAAGTCTTTTAAAGAAGAAACTTTGCCTCCAAGACCCCGTGTCCTGCATTTTCGTAGCGAAAGTGTTTATGATTTCCTGTTGTATAAAGGTTTTAAGATTTTTGAAGTTTGTATTTCCTTTTTTTTATTTAATGCATGACCTAAGAAATAGGGTAAAATATGTATATCGTGTTCTATTATATATTCGAAAATTAAAGGTTTATTTTTGTCCTCCTTCTCCATTTGAAAATTGTTAAGTTTACACAGAAAAGGTTATTATTAAAAGATCCAAAATTACAACTAAAATTATTAACAAAAATATAGTAAATTTAGTATATATAACTCTCTCTCTCTCTCTCTCTCTCTCTCTCTCTCTCTCTCTCTCTCTCTCTCTCTCTCTCTCTCTCTCTCTCTCTCTCTCTCTCTCTCTCTCTCTCTCTCTCTCTCTCTCTCTCTCTCTCTCTCTCTTCTTCTCAATTTATTTCTATCTTTTTCTCCATTATTATATAATATCAATATATATATTAATATAATATTTATATATATATATATATATATATATATATATATATTATATATATAATATAATATTTTATTTAATATTTAAATTTATAATTTATTTTTATTTATATTTAATATCTCTTTTATATAAGTTTTTGTATTTAATTTTTTAGCAAAATTAAATTTTAAAAAAATTTCGAGAGGAGGCTTTGTGGAAAATCCTCAAAATAGACAAAATAAGAATAAGGTTTCTTTTACGTTGCCATGACAACCAGTGTTTTGAAAGCATTATAATTATGCTTTCTTGGAGGCACAAATCAAAATTCCTCCAGTCAATGATCCTTATGAAAAATAATGTTTCGCAAGAGAATAAATGATCCTAATGTAAAATTAAGCGTTCTTGTATAACATTTTAAACATTATTTTAATAGTAATAAATAGTAAATTGAATTATTTTATTACATTAGTTGCTTTTATTTTTTTTTAGAGGAGGCCCGGCCTCCTGTGCTTCCCCCGTAAAGCCGCGCCTGATATATATATATATATATATATATATATATATATATATATATATATATATATATATATATATATATATATATATATATATATATATATTATATATATATATATATATATATATATATATATATATATATATTATATATATATATATATATAATATATATATAGTATATATATATACTCTAGAAGAGCAACAATCCATATCTCAAAAACTACAACAGCTACCGGGAAAAGGAATACATTGCTGGAATCCTGGCAAAATTTTACCGAGGAAACTGTAAAAAAAATAAAAAATAAAAAAGAAAAATAAAAAATAAAAAAAATAAAAAATAAAATAAAATCATATCTCGAAAACTACAAAAGCTACAGGGAAAATAAATACATTTTTGAAATCCTTGTAAAATTTTAGTTAGGAAAATGTAAAAAAAAAATAAAAAATTTAAAAAAATAAAAATAATAAACCAAAAATTGGCTATTTTTTTTTGGGGGGGGGGGGTGGGACATAGTATATATATATATATATATATATATATATATATATATAATATATATATATATATATATATAATAATTTTTAATATATATATATATATATATATATATATATAGTATATATATATGTATAATATATATTATATATATATATTATATATATATAATCATATATAATTATATTATATATAAATATATAATATATATACTATATATATATATATATAATATATATATATATATATATATAAATAATATATATATATATATATATTAATATATATATATATATTATATATATATATATATATATATAGATATATATTATATATATAATATATATATATTATTTTGTAAAAGTATTACACGGCAATGTAGGGGCTCGAGGCGACGGGGAAACACAGGGGGACGTTTTCCATACCCCGTAGGAGAGGGGGCGGAGGACCCCCGCGACACCCAAAATACCAAAGAGCGGGGTTCCGCGAGACCCTGGAGGGAGGAAATTAGGTCCTACATCCTCCGG
>JABUQX010109700.1:0-34911 GCA_015478945.1 Trachelipus rathkii
TTTTCAGGGTATATGTGGTAGGGGGGACACCATTTTATTTTAAATATTTTTTTTGCCACTTGACTTGGGTGCTCTTGGGGTTACAGGAGACAACAACCAAAAGTAAGCAACGCCGAAATGGGGCACAACATGCTGTTGTGGCAAATTTGCATAATAAGAAGAATAAAATTTTCACTCAGCGCCAGGACTCGAACCATCGACAACAGCGTCCGCCGTTAGACAATGTGCAGTAGGCTGCAACCACTAGATCCGATCCATAACTACCTCAGAAAAAGAGGCATCTTCGGAACAGTTCCTAATCTCTCTGCTTCGATTCACGGCGGCGATATTATTTTGAGTCCATGGAAGGGTGCTTCGGACCCTATATAATAATTATTAGTACCATATATTATATATATTATATAGTAGATATTATATACTTATAAATTATTTATGGATATAATAATTTTATGTATAGCCTATTTCTATATGTATATATATATAATATATATATATAAATATATAATAATATAAAATAATATAATATAACACTATAATAATAATATAAATATGGTATAGAATAAAAAAATGTTCTAATAAATATTAGTACACTGTTTTTATCATAAATGTGAGAATTAAATATTTTTTTACGAAACTTGTAATTATTTTCCATTAAAAATGGTTCTAATGTTTCTATATAAAGTATCAAACATTTTTGATCATTACATTAGATCAACAAAAAATTCTCTTAATATACAAAAAAACGAACAGTTTTTTTTTTTTCTTAAAATCTTGGTAAAACGTCTGCATGAGCAAATTTTAATGACGTTTTAATTTTAAAAGCTTGGTATGATGTAAGGTAGGATGTCACACGTGATTGTTGTTTTTAATTTCAAAAATTCATGCAATTACTTTTTCATAGCTTGTTCAAAACGAAGAAAAATTTATTAGAAACACTAAAATATGCAATTACGTTTTTTCATACTTATTTATTACTACATCAACATAATAGGAGTATTTTACTGAAATAAAGCATTTCAAATATTTTTAATTTCGCTTTTATTTTTTATTGCACATTTTTTTGTTTTAAGCAGCCGTAAAAAGAAAAATTTCCACCCCTCTTCCCCTTTACTCAACTCCCTTAAGGTGAGGAACCGATATCCGCCCAAAACAAAAACGACAATTTTTTATTTTAATTGGTTCCCAAAATCTAAAGATAAATTAGTTGTTTCTTCAAAAATATCATTATTCTTGTTATCGTTTCGAAGAAAATGGATTTTGAGGATAAAGTCTCCCTTAATTAAATTTTGATTTTAATGTATTGTCTGCATTCAATCAATTATCTTTATATATATTCTTTAAGTTTTAATTTCGCCGCTACTGTTCTATAATTTATATACTTAGGGTTAATATATAATTAATACATAATAGTAGCTGTATATATATATAATATATATATATTAGTATTAATATATATATATATATATAATATTATTAAATAACTATAATATATATATATGTACTAATTTTATATAATACTATATATATATAATGATATATATATCTAAAAAGCAAATTAGAGATTTAGATATTATTTATAGTAAATATGTTTATTTTCATCACAGGTTGTGGGTCTTTTGGCCCCTCCCTCTATTTATCATCCCCCCGCTCCTGCTTCTGTAAATATTCCTTCCTACGCGATATCGCTCATATGGGTCGCTAAGGTATAGGATTTTTTTTTGATTAAATACTAATAATACATAATCGAAAAAACGAAGATAAAAATTTAAGAACTTAGAAAAAAAATCAAATTCTATTAAAATTGTAATAACCATAATAATTATTATATAAAAAATAATAAATTAATATTAATAATAATGCATAATAATAATAATAATATTAATAACATAATAATAATATTAATAATAATAATAAATAAATAATTATTATAATAATAATAATGGATATTAATATTGCACCATAAATTATAATAATAATGATTTTATCAGAAAAAATTACCATTGATTCCATTTTTCATATTAGAAAATTAAAGAATTTTTAAAAAATTTAAGAAAAAAAAATATTTAAAAAAAAATAAAAAAGCACTTATAGTTAATTAAAGTTAAGAAACGAGTTAAATTTCAGCTGTAAATAACTCATTCGAAAGTCATGATATATATATAAAAAAATGAAAATGACTCGCAAGAAATATTTAATTACTAATATATTATATAATATATATAATATTATATATATATATATATATATATTATATATATAATATATAATATATATATATATAATATATATATATAATGTATAATATATATATATATATAATATTATATATTATATTATATAATTATATTATTATATTATTATATATATATATATATATATATATTATATTTATATATATATATATTATATATAATATATATTATATATATAATATATATATATATAATAAATATATATAGTAATACTAGCTTTATACTATCTTATATATATATATTCTATATTATATATATATCATAATATTATATATATATATAGTATATTTAAATAATAAATATATATTTACTTATATATATATATATATATATATATCAGGCTTGGGTTTCAAGATAACATTATTTTTTTGTCAAAAAGTTACGAGGAAGTACAAGTAAGCATGATAGTCTCCTTGGCTAGAATATGTTACCAAAGTACCAGGTACATGGTACAAGTAATCTGGGCTATGAATTTGTTTAAGTAGGCGAAGTACAAGTACAAGTTACAGTCAGGTACAAAATGGTGATCAAGTAACATAGTACAAGCTACAAGTACAATTTAGTGACTTTAATGAAACTCGTGCATATATCTATATATAAGTATATATATATATTATATATATATATATATATATGGATAATATATATTATATTTATCATATATATATATATATATATATATATATATATATATATATAATATAGTAATCAGTAATATATATATAATATATCTATACTATATATAATATTATTATTATATATATTTATTATTATATATTATTATTATATATTATATATTATAATTAGATATGATATATATATTATATATGTATATATATATATATATATATATATATATAATATATATATATATATATCATATATATATATCATATATAGTATATATATCTTTAATATATAGTGTTGATCCAGCTTCTATGACACGTACGGAATTTTAACTTAATCAGGAAAAGCAATACCTAGATTGGCCCTCCACATGAAAATCTTTAATCAAAATAACACAACGTTTCGGAAAAATATACTGTTTCCATCATCAGGTGAAAGAACTATAAATATAATAATAAACATTAGCAAATATCAGAAACAAAAACAGTCTTATTAAACAATAAATAATAGAAATCTTAAAAATTACAAATTTGGACATATTTGAACATCATTAAATAAACTCGTACCATTTGCAAAACCTGGACTAAATTTAGAAATAGGGAAGACGTCGCCCTACCAAATTCTCCAAATGCAGCAATCTAAAATAGACAATAAATATAAAATTTAACTTAAATTATTATATTTAAGGGTAACTAAAAAAACAAATGACAGGACCCACAGATACATAGGCAACAGCTTACCAGATGTAAACTGGTTATTTCGTATATAACATTCCGGATAAACTCAGGACAACATATCACTTCTAGAACGTGGAGTTAAAACAATTGCAGTTTAAAAGGACCCAGAATCACTATTTAAAGAGGGTTTAGTGTTATAGATGAATAATGTTTCCAAAATATGTAGGTTGGTTGGTGAATTACTTTGGGCCAGTATGTTGAAGTTATTATAATTAAAGGTGTGGTCTAATGTGTGGGAATGATCCCTGATGGATGAATGGGCTGGTGAAATCAACCAGGTTTTGGTACGTGTTGAGACACCCCTGTGTTCATCGATCCTCAAATAGAATTGGCGCAAAGTGCTACCAATATAGACAGCATCACAGCTGTCACAAGAAAATTTATAAATTATTGAGGAACGAAGTATGGTCGACTGAAGAAATGTGGGACCCGTCAGAACAATAAGTTGAAAGCTCTGAATTTGCTTAGGAATGACCACGCATTACTCTTTCCTGATCCAAAGTAATCAATATTTAATTACTCCTCCTAAAGTAATTGTCCAATTCCCGGGAAGAACGCTTTAAAGTTTAGGGTTTTTAAAACTTTTGTTTACGCGGCTTTATCGTAGATGGATTTTTTTGTACGTATTATAGTGCCCTTCGAAGATTAATTTACTGGCAAGCAGTGACAAAATTACGAGCTTGTCAAATCAGATTTTGCATACAGTTACCACCACTTCAAAATTGAAGCTTCCTTCCGGCCCAACAAATTTTACTAAATAAGTTAATGCTTCCAAAATTTTTTTTTCAATATTTGAATCTCAAAAGCTGATTTTAGTATTCTTAAATCCCTTAAAAGAATGATCCGTCTATAATTATTTGTAAACCTGACAAAGGCTAGGTGTCGTTTCTCATGGATAGGACCGAGCTATACATGGTAAAATGCTAATGTCCTTTCAGACAGTGCCCTGCCACTAGTTTCACGCCTATTCTTAAATAAGGACCGCCAACGCCACCGACTTGATTTTGTTCTCTCAACTAGAAGAAAAGATTAATGCGTTTTTTTTTTTGGTAAGTTACTAATAGCCCCGATAAAAATTTAACAAATACAGTGTTTTGATATTTACTACTCTGTAGCTTTCCCATGGTTCCTCCTACCCCTGGAATATTTATAATCCCGGTCTCCACCTAAAATACCTAACGCAATATGTCCCGATTAAGACCCCATTCTAGCTGAGCTTTTAATACCCATAATTATAAATTAGCGAAATTTTTGGTTCCATTTTTGAATCCTTTTGCCAATAATGAATTTATTAACGGGTGTTAATTCCTATAGCTTTAAAGATTGGTTACTAAATAGGATGTACTTCTCTGGATAGATGTGAATACGCTTTTTTTTTAAATGTCAAGTTTCGATGTTCGATATTTTTTTTAATTACATTAAATATCTCATCACTGTAACAGATGCAATAGAGTTCCTCCTTGATGATATTTACCAACTGAATCCTATTTAAAAACGTAATGGCTTTAATAGATCAGAATTTAAGACTTTACTTTACATTGGCTACTCAAGATACCTATTTTTTCTTTAATAATACCTTATATCAACAAACCGATTCCTGGCCATGGGATCCCCCCTTAGCGCGACCCTAGCTAATTCATACTTAAATCATTTTAAAAAAAGTCTGGTTACAAAATTGTCCCCCCCTCTTTCAAACCAGTGCACTACAGAAGATTTATGGATGATACCTTTTTACTTTTTTTCAAACAAAGATAAAGTTTTACCTTTTTTTGATTATCTAAATTCCCAATTAAATAATATTAACTTAACAAGAGAAGAGGAGGTCGATGGTACTTTGCCATTTTTGAACCTATTAATTAAAAAATCCAATCCTGTCTTTAACCGTGGGTGTATACCGAAAGAAGAACTTTTTCAGGTCTAAGGGTTTAAATTTTTTTAGTGCACATACCTCTCACAGGTATATAAATGCAGATAGCATTAAAAACTATTATTTATCAGGGGCTAAATCCCATCTCAGTTCCACGTTCCAACTTATGCATATAGATTTTGATTTTCTGGTGGATTTCTTTAAAGTAATTATTTTCCAATTAAATTAGTTTATAAAGTATATAAATGATTTTCTCAATTCTGTTACACATCTAGTCCCGTGACTTACACAGTACCTAGATGTGAGTTACATATTAAAACTACCTTTTTATGAACATATTTTCACAAAACAACGTAAAGAGCTAACTTCCCTTCTGCGAGACTTTTTCCCCAGTTGAATATTAATTTAGTTTTCTCTGCTTCCGCGTAAAATTTCTCATTTGCAAGCACAATAAAGACCGTACATCCTGTGTTTCTCTTCGTTCCCACATAATTATACTCTAATTTTTCTTGTGTAGCAAGCTGGATGCTGTCTATATGGTAGTCACTTGCGCCAGTTCTATTTGAGGATCGATGAACACAGGGGTGTCTCAACACGCGTACCAAAACCTGGTTGAATTCACCAGCCATTCATCCTCAGGGATCATTCCCACATTAGCCTCACACCTCTCTAATTATAATACACTTCAACATACTGCCCAAAGAATTCACCACGCAACCCTACCCATATTTTGGAAACATTATTCAGCTTCTATAACACTAAACCCTCTTTAATAGTGATTCTGGTCCTTTTAAACTGCATTTGTTTTTAACTTCACGTTCTAGAAGTGATGTGTTGTCCTGAGTTTATCCTGAATGTTATGTACGAAATAACCATTTACATCTGGTAAGTGTTGGCCTATGTAATCTGGGGAAGTAGCTCTTTTCGTTTTAGTTACCCTTAAATAGCTAATAATTAAGTTAAATTTTATATTATTGTTCTTTTTTTGATGCTGCATTTGAGATTTGGAGGCGACGTCTTATATTTCTAAAAATTTAGTCCAGTTTTTGCAAATGGTACGAGTTATTTAAATTTAAATTGTTTCAGACTATGCCCAAATTTGTAATTTTTAAGATTTCCTATTATTTTATTGTTTTAATATAGACTGTTTTTGTTTCTGATATTTGCTAATTTTTATTATTATATTTACTAGTTCTTTTCACCTGATGATGAATAGTTAGAGTTTCCGAACGTTGTGGTTAATTTTGATTAAAGATTTTTCATGTTGAGTGGCTTTCTGGTATTTGCCTTTTCCTGATTAAGTATATATAAAGGTAAAATATTATATAATATAGCTATATCTTATTATATATATATATATACATATATATATTATATATACCTATATATATATATATATATTATATAATAATATATATATATATATAATCATCATCATCTCATCATCATCATCATCATCATCACCCATCTCTCCCCAACCAAGACTGGAGGAAAGGTGCGTAACATGCACCGAAAGAAAAAAGAAAAATAGTAAAGATATGATACAAGTAGAAAAGAAAGCCCAGCCTTACCGCTCCGCTTTATACAAATTCGTAAGAGAACTCGTCGCAGTCAGAAAATCCACCCTATGAACTTTCACGGTACCGGGCGATGGACGCCTCAACTATGGCCATCTCGCTAATGGTGGGGGGGTTCATGTCCTTGGCCCAGCGTGGGCTACAACCATACCTGCCTCCAGCAAAACTGCCATTTAACTCCCTGTTTTTTTACCACTTTCTCTCGCCTCTTGGCCAAACTCAACATTTAACTCTCCAGGAATTCGCTTTTTCTAACTACATTCCAAATATTTTCTCTGTCTCCCATCCACGGCTCCGGTGTTCCCAACACACTCACCAATATTAGCATATCCCGTTTAACCGATCCGACTATTCTATTCTCATCCTTCCAGCAATGACCAAACCATGTTACGTACTTTCTTTATTCATCATCATTTACCCCATTCTCCACACCAAACATCTCTGCTATAAACGTTCGGTAACATTTCCTCATTTGATTCTATTATTATCTATTCACACCTCAGCATGCCAGTAAGATTGTCCACCTATTAACACAATATGAGATAATTTAGACCCTAATACTATCTTTTATTATCCAGATCCATAATAGTCCACTATATATACATTTAACACTAGGGTTAACAATCATACCTTACTATGAAGACCTACATACATATGATCACATTAGATCCCGATAACTTACATCCACTAAAACGGCATATTACTGTCTCACACCAGCACGCCACTATACTTGTTTAGTACTGCCGTAATAAACGAAGTCTTAACAATACGCACAACATACCATAAACTAATTGCATACGCGAACAACCACTACACATGCCAAATAAATAACGCTACCCTATTATTTTTCATTCAATATCTGATAATAATCCTAAAATATTTAAATTCAGACACTTTTTCTAGCTGCTCACCATCTACATAACTTCACACCGAGGATTTTTCACGTCTCTTGTCTTACAGGGAGAGCCATATCTGAGTCTTAGTACTATTACGCGAGCGTGAACACTTTGCATATGCCTAATCTCTTTCGTGCAATTTTGAACGCAAATCATCACTCTCTATTCTCCTATTATAAAATTACTTCTGCTACCTCGTAGTATTCCTCTTGACTCGCACTGATTAATATCAGATCTTCTCGCCTTTTACATAACTCTATCCTGTTTTGATTGGTTGAAATATTCTTTATCCCTTAAACGTGATACTCACAAATACTATTATGCGCATTGGAATTAAAAAAGTTTTGATCTATAATAGAACTCCTCTCTCATATCAATACGCTCTTTTATTTCGCTATACTCCAGTAATGTGATTTATATCTCATTTCACTACTTTCGCCTAGTGTGCATTAACACCCTCCTTTCCTAAAATCTAGTTGTCTCCTCTTTTACAATTGATCTAAATCATGCTCTTGAACAATATGATTCATGTGCACGAGTGTTCGTTGAAAAGTGCTTGCTAATATAATGGTAGAAAATATTACACAACGCTATGTGCCTATAGTCGATTGCACCTCACCGCTACTTTATATATTCAGAAACTATAATCCCCTACTTATATGAATGCGAATGCGTAATTTATTTATTACATGGACCACTACCAGACTTGCATATGCTATCTAGCGTGTCGATTACCCATTTATCTTATTATTAAAATGAATATCTATTAATGGGTTTGAATTTCTCCTATTGACAGGTGTATATCCTAACACTCAACCTATTCTACATCAATATACCAATAACGAATCTAATTATTACTACTCATGATGCGCCGCAAGGATAAACTAGAGCTCTTCCCTATATATAATTCCACCTATTATAACGTGAAAATGGCTCAAGAAGTCACTCTTAAGTCTGAGCAAATATAATACCAGTAACACTTATATTTTAGATCTTATTCTATCCTGCGCCGCATTGTTTCACAATAAGCCTCTATCAGGAGGTCTAACACTACCATTTGGTTATAGATGCTATATCTCGTATTCTTCGATCGCACTAATCTCTTCTCTAAGTAGTAATTAAACACACCCAGAACTAATTGGCTATAAAGCGCACGCCCTCTCCTGTCTACTGTTCAAAGATCACGTTGTACTATTTTGCAATCATGTCTTGCACTCACTCGACGCTACCACTATAGACAGAGGATCATTCGAAAGAAATACAAGAGACATTAAAATACTCACGTACTTACATAGTTTGTCAATTGAGGGTATTTCCTCTGACAATCACATCTTGACACAATAAGAACTTTGAGTAACACACCTGGCTATAAATTTACCGTTATCAGCTAGTACTCTAGGCTCATTCTATGTTATACCTTTATCACCAGCTGTAACTCACTTGTGCATTTAAGACACATATCTTTGTAACTATCGCATCACTGAAAATCTAGCACTTCTGAACATAACACTATATCTGTAATAATCTATGAACGTCTGCATAACAGTCATCAAACCTTATCTATTGCTTAGAAAGATTTAGGAGCGCTGAAGTATTTTACGATACACTGCCCAAATGGGAAGAGATTTCACCAATCTCCGCCCTGACTGTTATAACATTACTTATGATATCTGATGAGATGAAACTTTTTTACATATTATATGCTAATCTAAGATGTAGTATTTAGTAAAGAGATAGAAATAATACTATCTTGATAGTGAAACAACTCAACGCAAATGATATAGACATATTTTGTAATATATAGCACTTAGAAAGTTATTAAATTTGATATAATTTAATAAAACTCTCAAATATGTATAGGTAGAGTTGATTAGTTTTATATATAATATAATATTATTAATAATATATATTAATTAATATCTATATATATATAAAATTATAATATATATATATATATTATATATATAATACATATTATTATATATTAATTATATATTATATCAATTAATATATATATATAATTATATATATATATATATATAATATATATATATATATATATATATATATATAAATATTATTAAATATTAATATATATATATATATATTAATATTACTTACTATTATTATCATTTCGCTTGGAGCTTATTAATTTAATATAGTTTAATGTAAAATCTGTATTAATATTTTAAATGTTAAATATTGCATATCAGTGATTATTTAGTTTCTAATTATGTAATAAAGGAGAAAAATGACAAGTTTGCTTTTATATATTTCAAAATTATTTCCCTTATATTAATATATTAATATATATGTTCCAACTCAGAAGGTAAATTGCGGCTATAGGGTCAACTCGTCGTATCTAATTGTTATATTAATTATATATAACATACCTTAATCTCACTGGGGAGACTGTAAAGGCATGAAAGACTACATCAGAGAACGTATTTAAGTCTTACGACTAAGGTTATTCGAACGTCACCCGACATGGCGTTTGAGATATGTAGTACCTCTCAGGGTTAGTAACGGAGCCAGGGGTCTTGCAGTAGATTTAACGGTGTCTACATAAAACTAATATAAATAAATTAATAAAAAATTAAAATAAATATAAATTTAAAATATAAATAACATTTAAATCAAAATTATAAATTAAAAAAGAAGAAATATTAAATAATTCAGCCGAACAAATGCGTTCGAAAAAATAATAAAGGAGAAATAAAACAAAATTACCGAAACAAATATATTATAAAGTTTAACACTAGTGAAAGATATCTTTATATTACATATCATTAACAAATTATGAATGATAAATAAATATCTATATTTATGTTTAATAAATCCAATATATTATACTATACTCGCTATAATATATTATATATAGATTAAACTTAACCTATATATATATAAATTATTAATATATACATTATATATATAATATTAATATATATATCATAAATATAATATATAATTATATTATTATATATAATATTATATATAATATATTATTAAATTAAGTATTAATTAATATATATATTAATATATATATATATTATATATTAATATTATTTATATATATATATATATATATAATTATAATTGATATCTATATTATATATACTAATATATATATATTATATAATATTATATATATATATATATATATATAATATAATTATTATATTAATTATATATTCTAATCATATATTATATAATATTAAGTATATATATATTTATATATATAATATAATTAATATGATATATATATTACCCATATATATATAAATATATATATATATATATATATATTTTATATTATTATATATATCTTATATATATATATAATAATTATATATAATATATATCTTATATATAATATATATATAATATATATAATAATTATACACTATTTGAGTTTCAGTATTGAGCAGGTAGAATCTGAAGAGATGATTTTGAGAGGTAATTGGTAGATATATTAGAGATTTGTAGCTCAGGTGTATTAATTGTAAAATAAGGATGGGTTTGAAAGTAAACGTAGATAAGAGTAATATACGGATATATGGTTGTGAGATTTAGAAGGACATTTTCACACGTGTGAAGTTATGCTAAGAATGAGTGAGTCAGTTAGAACAGTGACTGAGTTTAATAATTATTTAATAAGATATATATGTATTTAGACGAAAAGTAGGAAACGGTAGCAGCCGAGTGTAATTTAAGGAAAAGATTTGAGTGAAATTGAATAGGAGAAGGTGGACTTGAGTGCATAATATTAATAATACCCTTATTAGTAGTGGATTTAGTAAAGAGAATTAAGTATATAAATATGTGTATGTTTATACGTTATGTGTGGATGTGTATGTGTGGTGCTCCGCTCGTAGTTTGTATCAGTGATGGTTTGACAATAAGATTCTTCTTATGACGACACGATACGCAATTTGATACTCTTTCCTGTAGTATAGATGGTTGAAACTCCGCATAGACTATAACGTCATATCTTCGCTTAGCAACTACATAAGAGCTACTCAGAAATAGAATTAACAAACGTAATTTGTTATATACAACACCTTTTCTCTTATTTGTCTTGTGTGACTACTTACTCGCACGTATCAGATTAATCTATATTTTGTACACCAGACGATTCTATGTAGTATATTCGAGTCTTGTTTGTACCGCAGACACGCTTCCTTTAGATAAAATCCCAATGACCCATCTAAATGTCAAAGTATGTGAATGAACAGATGCTTTGTACGCTACAGCGAACCTCTTATATGTTACGTACTCTTTTTAGTTATAAAGATGTCGTAATTGATTTAGGTGGTCTAGTGAGATAGAGATATTATCTCACTACGAGAAAATGTATTTAGTTATTGTAAGAATAAAAACTCAAATGAAGTAGATACTATATAGGAGTCGTTGCTAAACACTCAGTTTAATTTGAGATCGTATTGAAAGTGGAGTTGCATTCCTATTCGCTTGGATATATTTAATAAGTATTTCAAGTATAGATAATCTAATTCGATAATAATAATCGGCCAATAAATGAATCCAATGATATAAAGGCTTGAACGCTAGCACTAATAATAGCAATTACGAAATTTAAATAATTAAATAAATAATTAAATAAATAAAATAAATCATTCAGAGTCTAGCATTATATTACACTAATAAGTAAAAGGCACCTCAATACTAGAGTCGCAATAAAGTATATGATCACGCTGATCCCATAATTAATACTCTTCATGAGAGAGTGTGAGCTATTCTTAAATGTGTTTATAGCAGCGTAGTGATTTTCTTTACACGAAGTATATATTGAAAAACAGATGTCAAAGATTATATGTGCAACTATATAATAAGGAAACAAAGTAAAAATATAATCAGACACCATGTCATCACTATAGGTATCTTAAAAGATAAGGCGTAACACATGTTTGAGTAACATATCAATCGTATAAACAACAACGATGGGTGCCACATGTGTCAAACATACGGTAATAACTCTCAAAGTCTTAAATATGAATGGCATGCAATGTTGGTCTCACAGTCGTACATTTTCGTGACTATGGAAACAAAGTTGATCGCTGGCCAAATGTAGCTAGCACGACAGTACCGCCTGTACTAGCGTTATTCCTTCACGCTTAGAAAGACAGAATTTATACAAGATTAAAGCGGTCACTGCGTAGTGTTCTAGTGTAGATCGGAGTTAACGTTTAGAAGAGAGGATTCTGAGGGACCACTTGACGAAAGGCAGAGAAAAGGCCGTTTAAAATATGGTTTATTGCAGTCGAGACCATAGTGTTCTAGGTTGTGTGGGACTCTGGAGAGAGAGGTGTAATTCGTCTGATGCTGCTCTATTGGTGTTGTGAGTGCTTTTAATGTGATTTAAAATTAATATAATTAATAAGTATGGATGAGTAACTAATTGTTCATCATAGATGCAAATATGGAGATAATATCATGAATAGTATAGATCTAAAGTACTATGTGTTTAGATTTTTCGAGAAATCAAAATAATAATAACATAGGGAGAGAGTCAGTGTTATATGGTAGACGTAGAATAGAAATATAATATAATAATAAATAATGAGAGAGATATGAAACTGATATATACTCTCATTTGAGAGTTTGTTGTATGTGAGTGTAAGAAGAATAAGGAGGATATTAGTGGACTAAAGAGAAATAAAACTGGCGAGACTTCTGACGTGGTTTAGTGTACGTTGAAACTTCTAATTTTCGTTACCGTGTTAATGGGTGATGAATCATGCTGCTGTATGTCAGTTAGGTAAGGATGAGATATATTTTTTGTTTAAGTTTAAGTAGCATGTGAGTGAAATGTTGTAGGAATATATACCGACTTGGAGGCTTTGATAGGAAGTATGCACGAAAAGTGGTAAATGTAGATGTGATGATCATGCCCATTATAGAATATGTGAGACGGTTAGAATATATTTTGAAACAAACAACAACGAACAACGAGCAACGAATCTAAGGCAAACAACGAAGCAGACACGAGAGAGCAACGCACAAAAGAACGACAACAACGTCGACATATTCATACAACAGACGAGACGATCAGCTAAGACAAGATGTGAGTTAATTTTTATGTGTTATTATTAGCAAAAAGTAGGGTGTAACATGAATGAATTTAGTGTCAGAGTCAGATCAATAGATCAATAGATCAATGGGAGTCAATAGAACACGCACAATGAGGTAGGAAGGATTGCAAAGTGGACGTGGTCTTCGATAACTGCATTACTTGATCGTACTGCTATTAGGAGTATGTATAACAATAGCGCAATGGAGTAGTTTTAAGTTATGAGAGTACACTCAGTATACAAGGAGAGGAGAGTTTTTTCAGGTAAATGATCAAACTGCTTTAAAGAAGAGGCAGAGATCAAGAATAAGATTATAAATGTCTCTATATATTCATTTAGACCTAAAATAATCGAACGTTTGACATTCAACTAGATCATATTAGATATAAATAGATCATTAGAGCACGTAATGAGGTTAGGAAAGGACGGGAGTTATGAGTGGGTAGTTTGATAGACCTTGGAGTTCTTTTGATTTTCTTCTTGCTCTCAGGGTATGTACATTAAGAGTGCAATACATACTTTTTCCAGTTATCATATACACTCATAAACGTTAATAAATTATTTTAGTATATACTAACACATGTTTAAATGTAATCCACCAAAACAAAATAGAAATAAAAGTTTTGTGCGCATGTTTAATGGTTGCTCGGAAATACTGACACCTGATCGACATAGATCAATACGCATCACTAACGATCTTGAGAGGTGAGAGAATCACTAGATGCAATGGAGATCTATGATAGATCACGGAATCAGACGTTTAGACGTAGTAAGGTATATGAACTTAGGATTTAACTGATTGTATATATATATCATATATAATCAAATATACATTGTTTCTACAAGCTTTAGGTGTATGTAAAATTACAAAATATTTATTTAAAGTTATAAACATTAAAAGAAATAAATTATTTTGTATAAACTAAAATTATTTTACAGAAAACTAAAAACAAAATAATATAAAAGTTTTTGCTATGTTTATTTTATACTATACTTAAATTAATGAGATACTTATGAATATAGTAGATCAATAGATATTACATATTAGATTCGATTAATGAATCAATTAGATACTATATGTAGTGAAAGGTATAGTGTAATAAAGGTATTGGACTGGGATAGTAGTCAGATGACTTCTACTTAAGACTTTTTTATACATCTCTAGAGATAATATAGCGAATGTCATGATTATACATATGTATGTTAAATCACAATTATCAAGACGTTTAGAGCAAAATTATAAAGAAGTAAATTATACAAAAATTATTGAACTTTATAAAATGGCGCTAAGATAAAAGTTCTTGCAAGTACCAAGCTATTATAGTTACCCATTAAGAATACAATTTTAACGCCATTATATACACTCTTAAGTACATTTAGTATCAAGTACTTCTATGTTGGTACAGGGAAAATTGATGACGAGATTGAAGCATGTTGATCATAGTTAGCTACGAGATCATATATGTTAGAAGAACATATCTCAAAAATAAAATACTTATTATATATATTTTTTATAAGTTTTAAGAGGTTTTGTTTATATCTATGATAACACTACTTAAAACTAGTAACATAATTATGATCAATATATATAAAAAAGTATTATATTATGTATATATGTATATTATTATTATATGAGTAAGATACCTCTGATACCTCTTCTCGCTCATTGAATTATGTATTACCAATTCTAAGTATATATATCTCGACATATATGTAAGATTCATACCGGTGAGAAGGATATAGGATAGGTGTGCTCACATGTGTATAAGGTTTAAAATTTTGGCATTCTATTATAATATATTATATATATATATATATATATATCTATATATATATATATATATATATATATATATATATTATATATAACCTATATATATATATATATACTATACGTATATATATATATATTATATATATACTATATATATAATATATATTTATATATGATATATATAATATATATATATATATATATATATACATATACTATATATATATATATAATATATATTATATTATATAATATATATATATATATATATTTATATATATACTAGTATAGGTAAGTTACAATAATAAAAGAAGAAAAATCTATAACTTTTCAAAGAATTTATTTAGATTAAAATTTCCTAAACTCATTGAAATGAACCTAAAATCATGTTTTTTTTTTTTTTTTTTTTTTTTGCATTTATTCAACGGAAATATTTTAGTTTTCTTTTTATTTTCCCCATTTAGGGGGCCTGAGCCGATGGGGACAAATGGGGGACGAAGTCCCCCGTCGTCCACCGGGAGGCCGAGAAACCCCGATTCCTGCCATCTTTGCGGTCTACTCTATGGTATTTCCTTTAGTTAAAAAAAGAATAATTTTAATTCCCTTTACACTATGGTATTACTTACTCGCATAATAAATTTGACTAAATAATTGTTTAAAAAAATGAAATTAAAAAATTAAATATTTATACCCACCTATTATTAATCATGGACCTATTATTATTATTATTATTATTATTATATATTTATTATTATTATTATTATTATTATTATTATTATTATTATTATTATTATTATTATTATTATTATTTATTATTATTATTATTATTATACTAAATATTTGAATTAATAAATTCATACGTTTGAAAGAATTTTCCTAATTAATACTGAAGCAAAATATTAGAAATATTTTGTACAAAGATACAAATATTTGCATTTGAAATCCAAAGCCTCACACTATTCTTAGCCCTAAGCTTAAGTAATAATAATATTTGGCAAAAGGTGTCCAGAAATTCGAAAAAAGTAACGACAATAATTTCAATTTGTCTGCGTATCTAGGATATATATATTATATATATATATATTATATATATATATATATATTTATATATATATATATATACTATATTTATATATAATATATATATATATTTATATATATATATATATACTATATATTATATATATATTATTATATATATATATATATTATAATATATATTTATATTCAGGGTGGTCACTAAAATTTTATGAATTTTTTTCTTTTTTTTTTTTGGCAATCTAAAACTTTGCAATTATGAGGTATGATTCTATTTTTTTTATCTAAATAAACCAGTATTTTTTAGAGCATATTTATAGTGACACATCTGGTCATAACCTAGGAATACATAGTTTTTCCACACCACCCCTGAGGCGGCTATAACAGTGCATTTTTTTACATGTGGTATCCCGCAACGAGGCTATCAACAACTTATTCAATTCATGTATTAATTTTTCATTATTTGACTTTTTCACACCCTCTTTTTCTAACTCTTTTTCAGCTGTTTCTTTGATATTCCTGGAATTTTTCCCTGTGTATTTCTATACCTTGTAGAATGTATTGCATTTCCTCCTCGTTTTTTGTTTATAGTTTTGCACTAGTTCAATAGCTCTTTCGGCATTGTCGTTAATGACATTTATTGATTTGGTAACTTCTTGTGCATTCTTTTGGTCCATTCTTTCGTTCCATTCCAATTTGGTCAACCTTGAGAAAAGTGGAGTCCAAACGTAATTTAATTGAAGAACAAATGACTGCATTCTGTTATAAAGTCGGCAAGCGTTTTGTTATGAAGTTGATCTTCATCCTTAAATACAAAACGTTTATCTGCCTTATCTACACTTGTTCTTCTTGGTTTATGCAGAGCTTTCGACCATCTTTTCGTTTCCATTTCAACTGGTACTTTCATCATCTCTAAATGCAACGAGCTTGCAGTTCTTCTCCTAAATACACCCAAGTAACGTTTGGGCTTTTACTAGCTACTACTGATAATTCCATAATCATCACAGCATTCCAGCTTTGAAGGTACTTCAAGTCTTTTCTTGGGGCTGAAGCTGCTGATGTGGGGCTGAAAACCAATTGGGAACATAAAACCTTACCACAAAGTTAGCAAATTTGTCTTTGCAGCTGCTTCTTGCTCTGTCATATTAAACTGGCGACTAAACAAGACCATTTTTCAATGAATAAATGAACTCGTGCCATCCATACGTGCTCATATTTGTAGAGCACCAGGTTTAGCGAAAGAAAACCGTTTCTCAAGTTTCCCACATAAATAAACAACTGTTAGCTCCAATAGTTCTCTATAATCAATCCGTGGGTTGACTTTTCTTCACACTGCTCACTACAAAAGCTAAGAGATATTTTCTGTCCATGAATCACTATCCTCACCATTCCCTTTTCTTATTATTTTTTTCCAAAATTCTGGAACGTTTGAAAGGTCAATGTCTGGTTCTGATGAAATACAGTAACATTTGCTGAAAGCAACAGATATGACTATTTCGTGAATATGGATGTCCGACATGCAAATGCCAGAGACTTCTTTTCAGCTTCTTCTTCTCCTAATCCTAACAAGCCGTCCACTTTTGGTTCGGTATTGCTTTGCTGTTGTGGTCAAAACACATTCTCACTATGCTATACTTTCAACATTCCAATCTTTTTTAGGCCTGGTACTACAACTTCCTGCAACATTTGCATCGTTCCTCTCAAAGTTTGGAACACGCACGCAACTTTTGATTTCCCTAACCATGTAAATCGCTAGACGTTCAACTTGTCTCTCGGTTACAATCCACATAACTCCATCCCGTGTACAGATGTCCGTAAACCAACCAGAATGTTTGTTTTAATATCTCAAGCAATTGCTTTACGAACGTCAGACCTTACGCCGCCGTAATGTACTTCTGCTAATACAATATTATAACTTTTTCCCAGCGCAATTTGCAGTAACTGTTACCTACTAACATCGACTGTCGATCGCTCATTGAGTCTATTCCAAAGCCGCTCTTGCTAAATCAGGGTTAATAATATTTATGACGTCCCTTTGAAACTCTTATATGGTTCGACTCTGGACGGTCCAGGTTGGAGTTCTTTTCCAATCTATCCTATGGAACTACCACCATCCACACTAGTACATTCTTGGCAGAATACGTAATGTTCCTCCTGCCCGACGAACTTCCGCTTTTAATTCTATATCTTCTTGTTTCTTCCTTTTAACGTTTCTTTTCCTTCGTTTTACAAGTAAATATTTTTTTATCACATCTATTCATATACCCTCCGCCTACCTTTTTCTCTACTGAGCTTAAGAAAAACTCTATCTTCTCCATTTGCGATTATTTTCATTGGGTTGCCTGTGGCGATATGAATAAACATTTAAACTTTCTTTTAAGATAGTCTCTTTTCCAATTTGTATTTGACTTCTCCTTAATTTCAATTTAAAAAGTGATCTGTATAGTTCATATGTCTTTCTAATCATCTTGGTTAAAACATCCTGTTTGGCCTTCGTTTGCAGGAGATAACGCTATCCAAAAAGTTAGCTAATTCAGAATATATATTTGGTTACACGTGTTACTGATTTTCTTATTGTGTTGTCAGCCAAAACAGAAGACGGTAATACATCGCCAATTGATGGAAGTTTCTGATCTACAGGTCATATTTCTGATAATTTGCCAAAAAGCCAATCAATGTGTATCCGATTCTGTGACGTAATTGAGACATTTACTAAGAAATTTAAAATAATTATGCGTGCGTTATCTTTTTGACACAACAAAACCTATAAACGTATACAGCACAACTGACACCCGCTACAGTTTATCACCACGCGCAACTTTTCTTTGGGCAAAGTTTTTTTAAATGTTTATTTTTTTTAACCCAAAATTCTTAATAGAATTTCTTTACGGTGAACGTCAAATTTTAGCATACATCAGAATGAATACATTTCTTCTTAATTTCTATTTTTTGGACCACACTAATATATATATATAATAGTATATATAGTATAATATATATATATATATATATATATATATATATATTATATATATATATTATATATATAAAGATAATATATATATATATATATATATTCATATATATATATATATATATATATGACAAAATATAGCTATTGACCTTTTGATCTAAAGTAAAGTTTTAAGTTTAACTTATAAATGAAAGTAAATGTAAAAAATAATCTAAAAATTATAGGGGAATTATATTTTGAAGTTATAATTCAAAAAAATAGTAAGCTATTTGTAGATGCTCTTTACGCTGAAAATATTTTTCCGACTAAAATACCAATGAAAGAAATTATATTTCAGCAGTTCTAATGTGGAACTTCGCTCAATAGGGTGTTTTTGGTTTTGTCTCGAAAATGGAGTTTTGTTATAAGAAAATGATATAAAATTATAAAATATATAATTATAAAATGATATAAAATTATAAAATATAAAAAAGGTATAAAAATATGTGTTTTGAAAAGTGTTCAATTATAAGTTGTTATAAATTGCTATAAGTTGTTAATTAAATTGTTAGAAATATGCCTCTCTAGTCTTACGCCCCGACGCCATTGAACACAAGAGAAATTAAGGTAAATTTATTTTTTGTCTATTTATTGACATTTTTTATTGTACTCGTTAACCAAAAAAAATAGTACTGGGTATCTCTATGGAACATAAATAAATTTTCCAGTTTAGGCTTTGTTAGTTTATGTTAATATATATATATATTATATTATATAATATATATATATATATATATATATATATATATATATATATATATATATATATATATATATAATATATATATATATATATATATAATATAATATATAACAAGTTTTTCATACATCTACACAAAGTAAAGGCCAATATAATATTATATATATATATATTATATATATATGATATATATATATATATATAATATAATTAATATATATTATATATATATATTATATATCTATATATATATATATAGTGCGGCTCTATATATATATATATATATATATATATATATATATATATATATATATATTGTAAATTTAGATTTCTCAATAAATAAAATCAATAAAATAAGTTTATTGATAATAAAAAAAACTATAATTCAAAATAAATTCTGCCTAGCATTGCACTCTCTCAGATGACGCATAAGCTTAAGTTCTATTGCATCATTTCTGCTTACTTCTGCTTACTGAAATCGTTTTTTTATTACCTTCATTGGCATTTTTTAAGTTTTATCGCTCGTAAAACATAGTCTAAGATTTCGTAAGATCCTTATGATTCACGATTTTTAAATCCGGGAATAAATCCAATTCCTAATCCAAATAAATCCTTTAGGAATAATCCAAATCTGGATTTAAAACCCAAATTTATCTGTAAATCCACTTCGAGCTTGATGTTAAAAGAGAGATAGGAAAAGAGAGGAATGGTGGGAGAAGAGAGGGAAGGCATTTAGGGGAAAAAAGAGTAGAGTAGGGGATGCGAGGGACCATGGAGGGAGCGAGCTTTTATAAGGGCTGGATCATAAGAAATTTCATCCGTTCGGGGCTATCACTTGCTTAAGAAACAGCTAATGAAATAGCTTTAGGCATGAGTGTTAGGGACTCCGAAAATTTACATATAAAGTTTTCTTTGATAAGTGTGAAATATAAAACTTGATATACATATTTAAATTTTTATATATATATATATATATATGTAGAAATATATATATATATATATATATATATATATTATATATATATATATATATATATATATATATATATATATATATATATATATATATATATATATATATATATATATATATATATATATATATATTGTTTTTTCCTTTTTCTTTTATATTTTTAAATCTAAAATTAAAAACAAAGACAGGCTATGTTTTTTCAAAAGTGAGACAGAGACAAGGAAACTCTCACTTACCATTTCCACCTACAACCTTACAAAGGTAACTTATAGTGTTATAATGTTAATAATAATAATAATAATAATAATAATAATAATAATAATAATAATAATAATAATAATAATAATAATAATAATAATAATAATAATAATAATAATAATAATAATAATAATAATAATAATAATATGATTTTTAGAATATCTAACGTCTGTTTCATTTATTGTTCTAAATAAATTATGTTTGACATGTTTAATGAAGTATATTTATATAGTTGATATTTTTATTTTGATATATTGAAATATAATGTAATATAATAATTATATTATAATTGATACTTTTATTTTTTAATAAAAATATAAATTATAATATTAATATTCTTGAAATAATTTTTGATATGTTCATGAAATACATTAAAGATGCCATTTGATATTTGAAATAATGTTGTTTTGAAATATTATACTAATTAATAAATTAATTAATTAATATGTTATATTTTTAGTATATTCATTATTTTTAATAGTTCATTTTATTTTTAATGTTATTTCTTATTGTTTATTATACAGGTTTTTTTAGGATGCTTTTAGAGTATCTCTTAGTATTGGAATTTGTTAGGATTGAATAAAAGGATAAAAAACTTCAGCGTATATTTCAATTCCAACTCGGATTTTGATGGGGATTTTACCAGTCTCTCGGAACCCCTGTCCTAATTACGAGACTGGCGACGCTTGCTGTCGGATGTAGTGGTCACTACCGCCTTCAATTTTAGCTCCGAGATCGTGGCATTGTTTCGACTACAAGAACTAGGCCCGTAAGGAGACGTTCGAAGGATATTGGACCTACACGTATCTGGACACTTCTGAGGACACAAGAGCCAATTATCTACTCAATCCATTGAGAGTGACCAGTGAGGTCATTGACAGTTCCAAACTTAACCTTTGTAAAGAGTTAAAGTGGTGGAAAATATCAACTAGACCTTCTTTATAGTAAGTAAAAAATATTACATATAAAGAAAATTTATAAATTTTACAAAATACAGACCTTACACTAAAGATAAAGTTAAAATTAGAAATTTACATAAGAGAGTATATGTTATGTTATAATCGTTAGATTTTAACATACATTATGTCCGCTTTATGTAATTTCATTTCATAATAAATTACAAAACAAAAGTGTTTTTTGTTTTATATAAAGAAAGCAAATGTTATTGCTTTAAAAAAGTGATAAATCTACACTAAAATCTACATAAGAGTAGAAAAAAGTGAAGGTGTCAGAAAAAATTCACCATAAAGGCCTATAGAAGAAAGAAAAAAAAAGGCCATTCAGTTTTTTTTTATTCGTAGGTAGAATAAATAGACAAAAGAAATTCTAAAATGTGTTTAAAAATTGTTATTGTTAGAAAGTGACAAAACGTTTTTTTTTTTTTTTCTATTGTTATTTTGTTTTTTTGTTTTTTAAAAAGCAAAATTTTAGAACGTATTCTTTTCCTATATATGTTCCAAGTGGGTGGAAGATCTTTTAAAAATTATATAGGAAAACAATGCGGTCAATTTCTTAAAATCAATTAATTAAAAAAGTTAATTAATTTTTTTTATTCTTTTAAAATATAGAGAAGACTTAGTTAGGAACTACTGTAAAAAAAATATTTACTAAACTAACGTAATTAACTTAATTACAACCATAGATAGATTAGAAATCTTTCAAACAGCGAACAGCATTTCATAAAAGATGTTATGTCAAAAAGGTGCGTTTGTATAAATGTTTTTATTTACGTTTAGTTGGCGGGAGTTCAATTCATAAGCGTCAGCAAATAGTAAACATAGTAATAGTAGTATCTGTGTGTTGAATGGAAGTGTAAGTTGTAAACTGAATCAGCATATTTGAACATTCAGGAAGTAAACAACTAGGTCGGGGAGAACGGCATTGACGCGGAAGTGCCAGTAAGAAGGACAAGGACGAAATTTGAACTTGGCCCAGTGATCGAATTTATTCATTTTTGCAAGCTTTCATTCTTCCTGCTTTTTCCGCTATACACACAGACACACACATCTTACATAATATATATATATATATATACCTTTTTGTTTTATGTAATTTTTGCATTTACTAATTATTTTTCCTCTATAATTGCGTATCAATAATATATTTCGTACCACAAAGAGTATATAAAAGTAAAATTTTTTAGAAAATTCATAAGGTCAAACGAAAATGACCTTTTACCTATAGAAAATTTGAAAAAGTCAAATTTTCGAATATTTGAGTTTCTTTTTTCGTTTTTTGTGTTTAAAAAATGCCCTATGTCCATTTTTTTTAGTGATTTAAACATAAGAGTGTGTTTTTTTTTATTAAATAAAAGGTTTTTTTTTTTAAATTATTAAAGTTTTGTGATTTAACAAATATATAATTTAAAAAGTTTCAAAGTTAGAAAAATCCTTTTAGAAAAGACAAAAGGTCACACAGACAAAGGCCACCAAGACAAAAAGGTCAGAAAAGGTCAAAAAGGTCAGAAAAGGTCAAAAGGTCAAAAAAGGTCAAAAAGGTCAAAAAGGTCACAGAACACAGAAATTGTTCTAGTTGACCCAGAATGCAGAAAATTATTTTATTTTTGACCTAAAAACATTAGAAATTGTTCTCTTTGATCTCAGAACAACAGAAATTGTTCTATTTAGACCCAAAATTTTTAAATTTCGTTCTACTGACCTAAAACAGTTTAGAAATTGTTCCAGTGAACACCAAACTTTTAGAAAAGGTTCTACTGCAACAGAAATTAAGAAACTTTAAATTGTAACAGAATTTGGAAAATAAATTGATAACCAATTGATTCCAACTTAGAAAAAATATTTATAGAAAAACATAGAACAATTTTGAAGAACAAAAGAACAAACAAGAGTTATAGTTCACCTTTGACAAATAAGAACAAGAAAGTTGACCTTTAACATTTAAAGAACATACCCGATTAGAAAAAGGGGATAAATAGCAACTATCTATTAATTACAGATAACAATTTAATTAAATATACTTCATTATCAAATAGAACTTTGATATATTTTTAAACAATTTTGATAGAAAAATATTTTCATTTTGAAACTTGGAAATATCGAATCAAAAGTTATTAAATTTTAAATTTTTAAATTTAATAGTGAATAACTATAGACAGTGTTTAAATTTAATAGTGAATAACTATAGACAGTGTTTAATAATGGAAATTAAATAACAACTAAGTGAACTAATAACTAATAATATTAATAAATAAACACTTAGAAAAAATAATTTCAAATATTAATGCTATAATTATTAACTCCTTTGTTTGAGTTTAAATAGAACTTTGCATATTTTCTTAGAAACATAGAAAATTTTTAAAATATTTAAATACAGTTTGAATATTTTTGAAATATTTTGAAAAAATATTTTATAGACTATTGTGGTTTTTAAAAATATTTTGAAAAACTTAGTGTTTTTTTTTTAAAAAGAAACTTTATAGTGTCTTAACAATCCAACACGACAAATAGGATTGTTTAATAATTCAGAAACTTTATAAATCTTTATTAACTTGAATTAATTAAAGATTAATCATGACTATGTTTGAACCAATAGTCTTAACAGTCTTCATATTTTCTACATTGTTTCTCATTCTATGCTACCTGGGTTCAAAGGCTATAGCCGGACCAGTTGACCCTAATGGAGCTTTCAGGAGGACCTGAAGAGATAATAAAAGATGCAGATATGATAGCATCGTGTGATGAAACCTGATAATATAAATACAGAGGATATTTAATAGGAATGAAGAACGATGACATAACAGAGATGAAGACTACAGCAACAAAAGCAAATACCGTAAATAATGAACAGAAGCATAGAAGAGAATACTGGGCTAAACCCAAGATTAAAGGAACCACCAACAAAAGGATATGGGACTTTCCTCCATTATATTTACCCCCTTCTAATATTAAGCAATGACATTCAACCCAAATCAAAAGACAGCATGGGATTGTCCTCTGCAACCAGAAAATGAAGAAAAAAATAAATAAGGTGCTCCAAAAGACAAGTGTTTTGCGACAATACTTTCCAATACATTAAAAGACAGCGGGGCGACACCCCCTTCAAATAGAAAAGAAACTTACCCTTCCTGAATGTCAAACCGGAATTTTTAATAATAGAAGTGAATTTAATGAAACTTGGGGTCAGAGTAGACCAAATGAAACTCTATATGGAGGACAACCCCAGAATCCGTGGGGGCCATCCCAAAATATTTTAAATAATCCTTTAAGTATGCAGCCACCTTTAACAAGCTGGCAACAGCCCCATCCAATAACGCAACCAGGGCATAATCCATATCTATATGGACCCCCTTATGGAGGGTATTACCCAAGTAATGCGTTTACACCTCCATTTCCAGAAATACCCAAAGACTTAAAATTGTATGGAAGAAATACCAAGACACAAGTCTGGGTCGGAATTAAATTTGAGGATTACCTAACCACGTTGCAGGAGAAAATACGCACGTTAGGCCTAATAACTGAACAACAGAAAATAGACTTTGCTGCTAAGACTACCATATCTTCTGATTTTACATCAGAGGCCAGACAATATATTCTCAAGGATAACAGCTTTTCTAGGTGCAAGAACCTAGAAGACTTTTTGATCCAATTAAAGATTTTTCTCAAGCCAGAAAAAGCCGAGACAATCTTCTGTCTTTTGAAACAGTTCATGAAATTTTAGGAGAAAGCCACATATAACTCTCACTGAGTTCATGTTGGACTTGAAGAATCTCTTGTGGGAATATCAGAGAAAACTCATCGATATTGATACTTCCTTTGGATTTACTTCTCAACAAATAAATATTTTGATTATGACCAAGATATTAGAAAGTATGGAAGAACTTAGAGATCATAAAAGATTAAGAGATAAAGTATTAAAGATCTTTAATCCTGACTTAAGTTTAGTGGAAATTTTAGAGAAACTTAGTCAGATAGAAGAAGGAGTTTTATTCCAAACCAACATGAGAGTAGAACAGGCTGGAAGAAATACAGCTAGAGTGTTCTATACAGAAGAATAACATCATATAATTAACAGTGAAATTAGGAAAGAAAGAACCATGTATAACCCTTCCATGGTTTACCACTGTCCATGGGAAATAAAAGAAAATTACTTCTAAATTATTCATGAAAACAGAGCCCTTCTCCAAATATAAGACCTAATAAAGGAATAGTTAAGAAACTTTCCAGTAAAGAGATAAAGTCAATGGACTATTGTCTAAAATGTGAGTCTCTGGGTCATCATTCCAAAAACTGTGGTTGGAACACAACATATTGCAGAGTATGTAGGAAAGAACAGATCCCTTTTGAGAAGACTAATTGAAAGAATACTCCTTTGTGGATCCCTAAAGAGAATGAAAATAACATGGTAATACCATACAATAACCCCAATGATTTTGATAACGGGGTTAAAGCTCGAAAAGTCGAGATAAAAAATGATTCAAATACAAGAAAGTCAAACTCTTACTCAAAGAATGAGCATAGCTATCAGAGGTAGAGTTCTAAGAAAAACAACAGGAGTTCATTTATTACAAATCATCAAGCTTGATCCAATAACAGATAAATGTGTGCCACCAAAATGAGGAGGATGTGAAGGAACAGTTTTTTTGCACCAGATCTCTCTACAAGGGAGGAAAATTTTTTACAGGCAAAGATTTAAATGAAGAAAGGGTAAATAGAATAGTAATTAAAGAAAATACTTCAAGCTTAAAGAAGAGAGGTGTTTTAGTAACATCCAGTTTCTTTGGTGTAGGAATTAGACCCCCAAAAATGGGATGTCATTATTTTTTGTCAATATTTTTAACTCCATTGAAGGTCAAAACGAGGTTGAAGTTCATAGCCTTCTAGATTTAGGGAGCACGACCTGTTTGATTTCAATGGATAGATTAAAAGAAATAGAAAAAGAAGGAAGATTTAAACTACCTCTTAAAGCGGCTAGTATTATAGTCCAAGGGATTGGAACACAAATGATTCATCCTGTAGGAGAACGGTTTGATCACTATTGAGACTACACCAAAAACAGTATTACCCAGTCACCTTTTTAGTGTGTAAAACGGAAAGCACTGGAGCTGGCAATGGAATTTATAGGGACAATTCTTTTGGGCCTAACCGTACCTAAACCATAGACCTTTCGTTCATCACATTTAAAATCTTAAAGCAAGAGTATAATGAAATAAAAGTTAAGAATCTTGGCCAAATTATAAGTTACTTTCTCATGAATCAATACGAAAAGATTACTACGAAAGATAGAATGATTAATAATCATAGAAAAGATTTCATAAATAATTCTACCATATGAATAATAAGTTAAATTAGCCAAGTTCCATATTTGAACTTATAAAGGTTTTATTAATTAAAGCTCAATGAAAGACCGACAAGAAAATAATATAAAGGCTCGAATTGAAAAGCCTACAAAGAGAATAATTAATAAAGCCAAAGTTGAAAAGCCTACAAAGAGAATAATTAATAAAAGCTCAATTGAAAGGCCTACAAAGAGAATAATTAATAAGGCTCAATGGAAAAGCCTACAAAGACAAAAATTAAGAAAGGATTTGAAAACACTACAAATCATACACAACAAATAATGAACCACGATCAAATATCCATCACAAACTTCTCCAGTAGAGCGAAGCGACCTTTAAATAGGCAGATGAAGAAATAGTTCAATTGTTATTAATAGAAGAAACAATGGCACCTGCATCTCTCTTATGGTTATCTGAAAGTCAGACCTGAGAATAAAAAGAGATTTGAAACTGAAAAGAAGTGGTTAGTAACACCTGCTTTTTCCCATTATATTTTGCTAATACTGTATGCCCAGTAAGAAACAATGAAGTGATCTTAAGTTATATTAAATTTAAGTGACAAACCTTTTTATTAAAAAGAAATAAAAAACATAGGAAAATGTCATCCTATTTTAAAAATTAAATGAAAAAGAATATTTTAATAAAACTAATAATATGTAGCAGTATCTACAGAAAATTAAAGGAAAATAGGATCTACTATGTATAGTAACCCTTGCTCAGAAAATCTGTCAGAAAAACAGTTGAAAAATGCATACAAAAGCAAATTTATAAAACAGAAAATTTAAGTTAAAGGGAAGATGCAAGATGTATCGTATTTTACAGAAACCTAACAATGGAAAAGAACCTTGGACTTGTTAATGGAATAAACAGGACGTCATTGCTTTAGGACGATGATGCAGTTCCTGTCTGTCCCATACAAGAAGTTTAAAATAGAACTTACCCCAGATGCTCCAAAGATTATTTTACGAAACAGTATCGCTCTCCCACATCGCTATTGGAAACATAGATAATTTTACACTATGAAGCATTAAAAAGGGATACATTAAGTCTGTTACTCACCACATAAGGCTCTCGCTACTGGTGGGGCAAAAGAATTTCAAACAAACCGTCGGGTTTGCATTGACTATCGGACTTAAATTCTTTCAGCGTCCCAGATGTGCTACCCATGCCCTCAATAGACGAAATTATTTTCGTTCCATAGGAGCAGTACCATTTTTTACTAGCTGTGAGGATCGGACGTGTAACCCATTCCTCGAAGTCGAGGAGGAAACCCAGAAATTAATGGCATTCCGTACAAGAAAAGGATTATTCTGCCCAACCAGATTATTATTTGGGCATAGAAATGCCCCAAGTACCTATGCAAGGACAATGCAAGTCGCGTTGAGCCATTTATTAGGACCTATCGCTCAAGTATATTTTAGACGACCATCTTAATTCATGGTAAAAATAAAGAAAGAACATTTTTGAAAACTTAAAGAAAGTTTTTACTGCATTTAGAGAAAATTAAATTGCGATATGACAACAATGTCATTTTATATTTGAACTAGTCCTTTATCTAGGATTTAAAATAGGAAGAGACGGAATTTCACCAGATCCAGCGAAGATTGAATCATGAAGAGTTTCGTTCCTCCAACAAGTGTTAAAGAAACACAATCTCCTTATTAGGTTTTTCTCGTATTTTCGCTTTCTTAATTAGTGATTTTGCACTAATTGCGAAAAAATTATATATTTAATAAAAAAGAATGTAAGTTTGTATTCTAAGGAAGAACACCAAAAAGCATTAACTCTTAAAGAGAATTGGATTGTTCAACTCAGGTTAACTTTTCCAGGATGTATTCCAAGCCATTCTTTCAGGTAAAGACGCTGTGACTATGGAATGAGGAGTACTTATTCAACTTCGGACGATGGCATTAAGAAAAAAGCCATTATTCGTTCGTATTCAAGAGTGTTAAGAGTAGTTGAAATTAAACTTTACGATACCATAGAAAGAATGTTTAGGTCTGTTGTCTTTTCACTTAGAAGTTTAAAATTACGAGTGTTTGTTACGACATCACATATTAACTGATAAACCAACCTTCTTTGCTTATATTTCGCTAATAAGCAACAAACGCGTCGGCTAGACCGTTGAATTTATTTGTTAATAGTTTTCATCAACTATAAAAATATAAGATGGAAAAAAACAAACATACGCCTGATTATTTGAGTAGCGCACCCAGCAAAAGCCTCCAACGTTATTGTTTTAAAGAAGAAAGAAAACGCAATGCTACCAAGAGAAAAAGATTTTATTTAACGAAAGAAAATAAGCAATAGGGAATAAGAAAATTGCCCTAGATTAAAAGAATTAGTAAAGTGGCTAAAGAAAACGCACGCAATACTTATCCACACATTCCATAGAAAGTTGTTGTACTATGCAACCAGTAAAGGCAACCTGTATGTAATACAGGTCCCAGATAGCATATCTACTCAGTAATTGATCATTGCCATTCTTCCCTTGGAAGTGGGCAGGGAGGACAGCAGAGGACTGAAAAACGAGTCAGAGAAAGATACGTTTTTCCTCATCTAAGTAAGTTAGTGAAGGAGTACTGTTCCCAGTGCGTGTCTTGTGCTAAGGTTAAAGGTCCTAGGCCTCCAAAAGCAGAAATAAACAGATGGCCTCTTCCTTATACTCCGTTTTCTAGAGTACATGTGGATAGTATAGGAAAACTTCCCACATGTTCAATTTCAGGCGCCAAACACATTCTTGTATTTTTAGAGATGTTTTGACACGTTATTGCGAATTAGTCGCCTGTAAATCAAGAACAATCCAAGAATTTGCTCAAGCTTTTACAAGAAAGAGTTATATGTCGGCATTCGAGCCCAGAAATACTAGCTTCCGATAATGCCCCTAGAATTCACGTCAGCTGCCTTCAAAGAGCTATGTAAAGCTTGCACAATAAAAAAGTTAGATATTCTGTAAAACCAAGCCAAAATGGGGTAGTGGAAAGATTGAATGCGATATAGGAAAATTCCTCTGTCATTTGTAAAAAGACAATCATAGAGATGTGTGGGGTCAAAAATAACCTATCTTTTGCTCAAAGTAGCCATCAAACATCAATAATAGATCAATGGATCATCTCCACATTTTGTCCCCTACATGGATATATAAAGAGACTTCCGTTACGAGATGCCTGACTATGTCTCTCAGTTTACAAATAAATCTATGAGATAGGAAATTCATTTCAGATGAAGTAGATGTCGTATGGAAAGAATGGAAGCAATAAGAGATTTAGCTAGCAGAAAATTAGAAAAGAAACAATTAAAAGCTATGGGAAACAGCAGCACAAAAATGCACACACAAAAGAAGAATTAAAAAGTGGGCGGCATTATGTTTGTGTAAATGCTTATAAAGAAACCAGAAACAAATTCTAAATTACAACAAAAGATTTGAAGGTCCTTTTATTGTAAATCAAATAAAGGAGCCAAATAAACTTATGCTTTCATGTTTAAATTCAACGAAGTTATTTCCTCACCGGGATAATGTAAAAATAATTCCAGTAGAAAAGATTACAGAATCTCCTTTTTCATTTGATAATGATGAGATTTGGAATCTGATGCCTATTTCAAGAAAGCATTAGATTCCCCAAAAAAATACAACAGAAAGAACAAGAGTGGAACCTGAAGAAAGTAGACCAACAGGAAGATGATCAAGAATCTCTAACCACTTCTCTTGGATTCCCCCTAATTTTTATGACGAACGAAACATTCAACCTGAGGATACAACACAAGAACAACAGAATCCCGTAGAAACACAAACTTCTTGTAACCAAGAAAAACCTAATACCCCTCAAGGAAGTGAATTGTTGAATTCTACACCCCAAATAAGAACTCAAGTAAGAGGGTATAGGCCGTCTTTGTCACCAATCAGACAAGAGGATTCATATATTTCAGACAGTTCTGAGCACGAGGAACAGCCTGTCATTGCAGAAGTAAAAGAGGATACTTTGGTAACGCCACTTGCAGAAGAAACTGTAGGGGAAAATGTGCCAAGTTCCGCTGAAAACACTTCCAAAGATGCATGTGTAACAACCTCAGAAGAACTTATAGATATATCAACGTCTGAAAGGCCCAAGAGATAATAGAAAAGGATGATCCTTCATACAAACCTCACCAGCAATTCAGAGTTCCGAGGGATGTGGCAAGAGTTACAAGAAGTCAGACAAGACAAAGAGAGCATGAATCTCTTCCATCTCTACCACCAAGAACTGAAGAAACAACAAAGGAGTTGCCTGAAACTGAGTTACAGAGACCTCCAGTTGTTTTGCCATTGGAGATGACTAGAAGAGGAAATAAACTCTACTACTTGCCTCCTAAGAGATAAGATCTCTTAAACTTTGTAAAATTTTTTTTTTGTAAATAAAAATTTAAATTAAGTTTCCTATTACAATATATTACACAAAATACACATTCTACCCTTTTCTATTCATAATCTTTTAGTATAAGTATACATATTTTTATTATTAATATGTTCGTTACGATTCGGAATTTTTTTTTTGCCCCCAGGTCAGAGTTATTCTTTTAAAACTAAAAAACCATAAAAAAATAGAAAAATTTATTTTACGAAACGTTTATCTTACTGAAAAATCATAAAATTAAATTTTATTTTAAATTTATTTACTTTTATTTTTTTTTACTAGTAATATTTTTTATTTTAAAAGAAAACAAAATAAAAATCGAAAAATTTCGTTTTAATATTAGAATAATAAAAATATAATCAGAATTGTTTTTATTTATATTAAAATTTTTTAATTTTAATTTTAATTAAGAATTAGCCTTATGCTATATAATCAGCTTGCTTTTATTAATATTAAGAATTTTTTAATTTTAATTTTAATCAAGAATTAGCCTCATGCTATATAATCAGAATTTTTAATTAATATTAAGAACCTCTTTAATTTTAATTTTCATTTTAATTATAATCAGAATGCTATAATTTTTAAGTTTTCACTTAAAGCCTACTTAATTTTTAATTTTCATTTTTATTATTATCATAATGCTATAATTTTTAAGTTTTTCACTTAAAGCTATTTAATTTTTATTTAATTATCCGAGACCTATTAAACTTGATTTCATTTTTATAAATTTATTTTATTTTAATTATCAGAAACCTATCGAACTTGATTTCATTTTTATAAAGTTTATTTTATTTTAATTATCAGAAACATGTTAAACTTGATTAAAATTTTGAAATTTTAAATTAATGAATGTAATTCTAGTATAATTAACGGTAACTTTAAAAGAATTTAATACATTTAATTAATTATTTTAATTTTTCTTTAATGAAATGGAATAAAGCAATTTATAAAATCAAAGTAATAATCATTTCAGGCTGAAATGAAAATGTTACATCCAGCTTTTGCATTACTTCTTATACCTGCAGTCTTGTCAATCTCCACAAATGTAAATGAAGAAACAAGAGTACTGCCAGGTATCATATTGTATCACTCCGGTGAAGTAAACTTTATTGAAGGATATCTTGACTTAATTGTTTCTTTGGAATGCCCATCAGAAATTAAAACTACCATTTATAGAACCACTAAAATGATAGATACTTTAAAAGATAAATTTTTACCTGCGCTTTTAATGATAATTTTATTTAATATTCAATAAATCCAAAGGGCACATAAATGCGGGAATTTCAAACTCATTTAGTATTAGAAAACTAAAGTAATTTCTCTTTAGATTAAAATTGGAACTTAAAAGCCGTTACCCAATGGATTTACTCCCAAAACCAAAATGTTACAAAAGAGCTGCTTCGAATTGGGAGGAGATATACTTAATATTTTATTTGGTACCGCGACTGATAAACAAATTAGAATTTTTTTAGAAAAAAAAAGATAAACATTTTAGGAACATTGCGAGTACTTCAAATTAGGTTGTCGATAGACTCTGAATCAACAGTTAAAGTCAAATACCCAAACATTAACAGAATTTCAAATTAACTTACAAAAAATTATTGAATATCAAACAGATCACTTGCAACCCATAACATACTCAATCAACTAAGGTAGTATAAAATCATTACTTACATTAGTTGAACATTCAGTTAACAGAATTACAATGATACATAAATTAGTTATCACCTCATTACAATTAGCTAAAAACAAGATAAACTAATGATCAACTGTTTTCACCATCTTTTTATACGTATATACTAGAAATGACAACCAAAACCCCAAAACTACATTCCTATTTATACTAAAGTTAAGAAGCCAATCAAAACATACCATCATTTTTGACATACTCATGGACTTTAAAATCAACACTAAACCATTACAAAATGTTTCTATTAATTTCCATTTATTTCAAAATGAAAAATGTTATTTCAAATAAGCTAATTCCGTTCCCAACATTCATTCCTTTTAATGAATCTTCCGTTCGAATTATTTATAATATACCGAACAAATAATCTTTTCGTTAATATTATGGACAAAAAGAGAAAATATACCTTTATTGCGGAATTCGTTCCGACGATTAGTTGTCGTAACGATAGGGAAAAACAGCGGTTTGCCCTCAATCACAACCATTTACATCCATCGATGACAAAACATATGCTTGCTATCGCTTCTGCTTAATTACACTACTAATTTTTCATCATGTCCTATAACCATTTTCAAATCTAAGGAACCTTTTACAGTAACATTGGGACATTTTACTATCATATCTTTTGCAGAGAAAATCAGAGCTTCCATATCCTGCGAAAGACCTCACTCGGTACAACATATGAATAATTTTATTTTCAATATTCCTCACGGTTGTACTTTTACCTCTGCTATTTA